>JAQISU010000144.1:600000-867500 GCA_029339505.1 Unio delphinus
TTATGCTGGGCTTATTTTAGATACTGTATATAGAGTTCAACCTTTCATCATTTAGGACTTTATGCTGGGCTTATTTTAGATACCGTATATAGAGTTCAACCTTTTATCATTTAGGACTTTATGCTGGGCTTATTTTAGATACCGTATATAGAGTTCAACCTTTTATCATTTAGGACTTTATGCTGGGCTTATTTTAGATACCGTATATAGAGTTCAACCTTTTATCATTTAGGACTTTATGCTGGGCTTATTTTAGATACCGTATATAGAGTTCAACCTTTTATCATTTAGGACTTTATGCTGGGCTTATTTTAGATACCGTATATAGAGTTCAACCTTTCAACATTTAGGACTTTATGCTGGGCTTATTTTAGATACTGTATATGGAGTTCAACCTTTCATCATTTAGAACTTTATGCTGGGCTTATTTTAGATACCGTATATACTTACATATAATTTGGATCCAATTGTAAATTGTACATACCCAGATTAGATATTTCATTACGTACCAGCAGATCTGAGTCTGTTTGTTAGGTGTAATCAATGCAACACAAACATACTTTCTGATCTACTGATACTTTATAATAAAAACAGTGATATGGGATCAGTCTGAAGTATTTATAACATGGTAAACCCAAAGTGACCAGCCTAAAGTATTTCCCTTTTAAAACCAAGAATCGAATCTCTAGTATATATATACCATTTTAAGACCAAATAACCAGCCTACAATAATCCTCCCATTTCAAATACAGCTGGTCTGCTAAAAAAACTAATATCCAAAAATTATCTTGGCTTATTATCAAATAAAACTATCTGTAGAATATATGTCAACATTTTCTACAAGTAGGATGTGTGTACAAGGGTGCTGATCATCTAATAAATATGAAGGACCAGATTGTAGAATTGAATTGAGTTTGAAGATAATTTACTTTTGACTGTTGGACTTTAAAGAGTTAAAATTTACAATTGTAACAATCTCTATTATGCCACAGGCTCAGATTCAGCCTAACATTAGAGTTAACTAACTTATCGCCATATAAATTTGTACATGACTGCCATAAGGAAGAACATTTTACGTTATGATGTTGTCTGTCTGTCTGTTCATCTGTATAAGTATATTTACTCAAACTCTCCACCATCTTCAGTAAGCACTTAAAGAATGGCTTGTGAAAGGGGTAAGGAAATAAGATTATCGGGTTCAGGGTTCCAAAAATCAAAGTCACCGAGAGATAAATAATGGTTTCCACACAATACTTCAAGTTCTCCATCATCTACAGTTACCAAACTTTGTGGACAGCTTGCACATAAAAGAAAAACTTGAGCAATGTTTAGTTCAAAGATAAAGATCACTGAATGAAAGAAGGAAAATAGTTTCTGAACAACAACTTGAGTTCTGAAGAATCATTGGTAACCAAACTTTATTGATAGTTTGCACATGGGATGATGAATAAACCAAATGATTTCAAAGATCAAATGTCAAGAGCATTGAAAGAAGTGTTCTTTATTGTCTATGGTTACCAAATATTGTGGATGGCTCACACTTACTGTATGAAAGAACCCAATCGATTTCAAGGTCAGAATGTCTGAGCTCAAGGTCACTATGGTATAAAGAATATATATCTACAATAATAATTTTTGCCCTACATGACACAACTCAATGAAACATTGCAGTGAATTTACACTTGGGGTAAAGAATAAGACTATTCAAAGAGACAAAGGTTAAGTAATGTTTCTTGAATGAAAATAGCAGGTTTCTGCACCAAAGTTTCAATTATCGATTTATATTATTATTCAACGAGGTGCCATTCACAGTATTCTTAATATAATAGTTCTTCGTGTAACCTGAATAAAAAATATACCCATGTCGAATACCACTACTCTAATATTTCATAATGGATGAAGTTTATTACAACAGAGCACAAATTAAGAAATGAGGTAAAACTTCATATAACTAATACCAGTGTTATAGAGGCTCATCTCCAAGCTGACATTGGTACACATTGACTGACTAGGACAGTCCTGATTAATCCTTTCTTATGAAGACAGCATCATTGTACTCAGTGAGCCTTTAAACTTGTTGACCACAAAATTGTTGTTAAACCATGCAAAATATGTGTGCCAGGTATTCTACTCACACCATCTGTCCATTCGTGCGTTCAAGTTTTGCCTTTACGTCAATTTCTATGAAATATGATAAATCATTTATGTTCCATGAACACATCCGTGATAAAATAGGTCTTACTCTCATTCTCAAAATTGTATCCATTAAGGTAATTTTTTTGAAAAGAAGAACAGGCCTGCAAGTGGAGCCAGTCAATTAAGTGACATCCCCAGAGCACCTGTACAAGATAAGAAAGGTCACATCATGATCAGCTACAACTGGAGCCATCAGGAGTTGATAGCTATAAGAGACAGTCTGAAAAAACAAGGTTATGTTGTCTGGATGGATATTGACAACATGAGTGGCTCAACGCTTCAAGCCATGGCCGAGGCTGTAGAACTTGCACACGTTGTTCTTATATGCATATCAGAACTACAAGGACACTCCAAACTGTAGAGCAGGTAAATATTTATAAACAGTGAAGCAGTCTAACTTGGTTATCTAGGATAATTATGTTATTAATGCAAATTAAACATTGCCCATTATGTTATGTGTGTAATTTGGAATTTTAATGTAGTTTTTAAACCAATTCTGTCATATTGTTATGATGTCCACAGTGTCTCAGTTTATAGTGATGTCTAACACTGGGAGATGTTGAATGAGGTTCCACCCAGTCAAGCTATCCTGACACCAGGATGACCTGTCTTAACAATAACCTCTTAATGCTGAGTGCCTAATGAGGCAATTGTTACAACCATCTTTGGTATGACTTGGCAAAGGTTTGAACTCTTGACTTCCTGTATCTAAGGCAGATGCTCAAACTATTAGGCCTAGGCCACCAGAGCCGTCCCATAACAATCTAGCCATTAGGTACCATATATATGCTAGTATAAATCTAATCAAACTACAAAGGCAAGAATCTGAGGCAGATGCTCAAATCACTAGGTCACTAAGGCCACCAGAACAGTTCACATTACAATCTAGCGAGTAGGTACTGTATATACTCTAGTATAGATCTAATCCAACTTCAAAAATTCAATCTGCTTCACATTTATCTGCTTCACATTTATCTGCTTCACATTTATTACCACCCAATCTAGATCTATACAGTTTGTTAGGATTCATAAATAAAACAAACAAGATGGATCCTTATCAGCTGGCACATAGTGTGATGGAACATCGGGGTCTTAGTTGTTTGCAGTTGGATTCAACCAATACCTAAGTAAATTTAGTAAGACCCCACAACCTCCCACTTCCGCGGCAGAAGCTCTAACCACAAAGCTACTGGAGCGGTTCACAAATGCATTAAAGGATAAACTGAAATATATACTTTTTTGCAGAGGCAGAATATGCATTTCAACTGAGAAAAAATTATTCCCCTTAAGATGGAAAGAGGGTACCAACCAAATGGATGGCTAGGCTTTCTTACTGGAGAAAAACTCTTTTACGAGTTCAGTGGAAAATACCCTTTTGAAGCAAAGGTTAAAGAGCTCATTCGTGAAATTACTATCAGCTATGGTAATGAAGCTCTGGAGCCTAAAATAACACCCTCTAACAACCATCATGTAAATATAAAAAAACAGAAAAACCTGAGACTACTACTCTATTTTATTTTTCATTTGTACTGTTTGATACTAGATCAGATACAGTAAGTAATAAAGTGTACCAGTCACTTTCTGTACATAGGAATCAAGGAAATTTGGGATCCAGGAAAGACAATAAGTAGACCAATCACTCATTTCATTTTGAGATAGTCAATAATAAAGTGCACATTCACTCCCTGTATATTGGGATCCTATAAATAAACTAAGTGCACCAGTCCCTAACTACATACCTATATTCGGATCCAGGAACGACAAGAAGTACACCAATCACTATTTATAGTAAATAAGTATGATAATCACTCACATCATAGTATGATCCACCTGTTGTCAAAATTATGTATCCATTTTTATAAATATGCTGTGATAGGTATATAATGTCCATTTATATATATATATATATATATATATATATATATATATATATATATATATATATATATATATATATATATATATATATATATACTGTGATAGGTAATGTCCATTTTTATAAATATACTGTGATAGGTAATGTCCATTTTTATAACTATACTGTGACAGATAATGTCCAGTTTTATAAACATACTGTGATAGGCAATACTCATTTTATTGTCTGTGTTCATTTCTTGTCTATCCATCCATTCATTACTGTTAACCTTGTAACCAGTCTGAGGGAAGGTGCTAATATTTAGCATGGTTATTCTTTGAATAATGAGAAGCTAACAAGGTTTCAATCTTGGTCGTGCTTCCCGAGTGGTGGAGGGTGTTTAGCACCATAAGGGAGGAGGGTGTAAGAATTCAAATGGAGGATAGTGTGATGTCTAAATAACACATTTTGATTTTTTAAAAATATGGATTCCTTTTTTAGATTTGAATTTGGTCTACATGTACCCAAGGGAGGGTTCTTATTAACCTGATGAGTCATATTTAGAATTACGAGAGAAAGGTTTCCAACAAATGCAGCATGGAATTAGATTGTGGGGTGGAGGGATAAGAGAGACTGTGTACAAGGAAAGGCATAATTAAATTTGTGTTAATATTTTGGAAGGCATCATTAATTATTATTATTATTTTACCTTCATTTTGCTGTTTTAAGCACATGTTACTATTGGATGCACAATGGTTAAACCTTCATTCACTTTAAATGAAAGCCTGGCTAATATTATGATTTATTTTCCTGGTGGTGATTACCCTTCATAAGCCCCAACAACAACAACAACATAAGATATTGCTGTTTTATTTATTTAAAAGTATTTTTGTCTTAATTGCGTATAATTATTGAATATGGCTGTCTTAATGGCATAAAATTATTGATTTTGGTTTTTTTAATGACATAAAAGTATAGACTATGGCTGTCTTAATGGCATACAAGTATTAACTATGTTTGTATAAAGTATATAGCAGCCTTCATTTGTAGAAAATATTCAACATTACTTGGAATTTTTTGCATCATTGTTCATCTTCTTGTATACAATCACTCTAAACTGCAGATGAGTAATATGGCTTATGTTCTGTTTCATAATGACACAAAAGTATTGACTATGCCTGGAGTAATGGCGGTGTTATGACTGGCTCAATGGCATCACGATTTAACTATGGTTGTCTTAATGTTAAAAATGTATTGACTATGTCTGTTTTAATGACATAAACGTATTGACCATGGTTGTCTTAATGACATAAAAGTATTTTGTATGGTTGTCTTAATGACATAAACATATTGTATATGGCTGGCTTAATTGTATAAAATTATTGACTATTTCTATCTTAATGGCACGAAATTATTGACTATGGCTGTCTTAATGACATAAAAGTATTGACTATGGCTGTCTTAATGGCATACAAGTATTGACTATGGCTGCCTTGCTGACATAAAAGTATTTTTGTCTTAATTGCATCAAAATATTGACTATGGCTGCCTTAATGACATAAAAGTATTTTTGTCTTAATTGAGGATAATTATTGACTATAGCTGTCTTA
Source organism: Unio delphinus (assembly GCA_029339505.1). NCBI lineage: Eukaryota > Metazoa > Mollusca > Bivalvia > Unionida > Unionidae > Unio > Unio delphinus. The sequence continues at coordinate 605,662 of JAQISU010000144.1, forward strand.
ATGGCATAAAATTATTGACTTTGGTTTCTTTAATGACATAAAGGTATAGACTATGGCTGTCTTATTGGCATACAAGTATTAACTATGACTGTCTTAATGACATAAAAGTATTTTTTGTCTTATTGTCTATGACTGTTTTAATGACATAAAAAATATTGTGTATGGCTATCTTAATGGTATAACATTATTGACTTTGGTTGTTGTAATGACATATAAGTATTGACTATGGCTGTCTTAATGACATATCTTCTTGGTTTGACTTATAATATGTACACTATACTGATACATGGTTTATAACACAGCATGAATTATTTACACACAAAGTATTTGTAATCAGAAATATTATATTATATTCATTTCTTTTAAATACTGAATCTTTCATTTCAGGCCCCAGAATTTTTCTACAATTGTTTACAGAAGAATTTGGGCATCAGTAGTTTGCTGACCATGGCGATGATTCTAAGAGGATTACATGATTTATCCATATAATACGAAAAGAAATATTCCAGTTTCTTTTCTCACACTTTTATTTTCTGACTGCATTGACTGTAAAATAATCATTAGAGGTAATATTTTTATCACATTATATTGTAGGGAATTCAAGTAGTGATGGAGAGATGCAAAGCTCTGAGCCCCCAGTCAGCGGTGCCGATAGTGAAATTAATGAATATACAAATTGAAATTTTAAATAACAAGAATTTAATTTAATATAATTTAAACAGTAATCTCTCAAATACAATTCAGCTAATATCATATCACTCCACCAAGTGACTGCCTAGTTCATCCTTTGGATAAGTGTGTAAAAGTTTCCATTCTGTCCTGAGTCCTACTCATCTGTATGTTTCTTCTCTTTCCCTTTGTCTCCCTCCGTTATCCCTTCAACTTCTCCCTCTGTCCTTCCTTCTCTCTTGTGTCTCCCAGAGACTCGGACCTCAGCTAGGGTAATTCACTTCAGCGCTGGGAAATTTTCCTGGTTGAGGATTGTATCGTATAAATCGTGCTAATCTATCCATAATTTCCGAAAACACTTTTACCGGTAATATTATTAATAGCACCTGGAGCTTTATAACGACGTCAGACCAAATATGGGTATCCGTTAGTTGGAAGCCATTTTGTTTCTGTGACGTCCAGAAGTTCCTTAGAAAAATCTTACTCCACCTTTATTAACCGAATTGGACTTATGCCTAATGTCAGAATATATATATTTTTACTGATGGAACCTAGAACTGTAGCTGAGCAGGCAAAATCCATGTATTATGTTTTTCGTATACAATCTCACACAACATTGTATATTGCCAATGTTCTTAGTTTTTTTTTATCAGTCTTATGCAGTATGTCTATATACATTGCCTTTTTACCACTTGCTCAGCAACCACTTCTATTCTATATAGTTGTGTTACAAAAACAAATGAAATTACCTTTAATATGTTTTAGAATATAAACAAATAAAACATTACTTTAATATGATTTAAAGAAAATAGCAATCTTATTAATTTTACTAAAAAAATCAATCCTAACACTTACATGTAAAGAATAACTACGATATTGTTCACTTGAATAGAGCTATTCTTCAACATTAAATAGAGCTATACTTCAACGTTAAATAGACCTATTCTTCAACGTTGAATAGAGCTATTCTTCAACGTTGAATAGAGCTATTCTTCAACGTTGAATAGAGCTATTCTTCAACATTGAATAGAGCTATTCTTCAACATTGAATATAGCTTTTCTTCAACGGGCTTGTATTCATCACTGTATGAACATCGTGACATGATATAACGTTTATTCAGATCTTTCGCGAGGTGCACTCACTGAATATACATGTTCAAACACCAAGGTAATAGGAATACCGTGGTAATGGGCCATTGAACTATACGTTAATGGTTAGCAATTTTATTAAAGTGCCCACTGAAATTGAAACTTATACCGTAGAATGAGTCTTTTCTAAATAAAATATAATTTTAAACATATTTAAAGTGTTGTCTGCAAAAGAATAACATATATACACACACTTATATAATATAAATGCAATTCGCTGATTAACCCAGAACCTACAAGCAAACGAGATGTTATATCACCAATTGCTACTAAAATTCCGCAGCAGTCCTGGTTTAACGAATAGAAACCTCGTACGAAACCGAAACTGTCATATATTAGTTTATCTGAAAAAGTTTCGGTTTGTTCACCCTGGCTGTAGGAGGTTTTAGTTTGACAAATATCAGAGATTGGTTTGCGTTATATATATATATATATATATATATATATATATATATATATATATATATATATATATATATATATATATATTTCAGTTTCAATCCCCTTTTTTGTATTTCGTTAATCAATGCCTATAGGACACACGGTACTATTGATATGGATATTATTTGGGAAAAAGACTGGTAAGGGATAAACATTAAGCATTCTGAGAGGCATTAAACTGTAAAAAGTAATAATGTAAATTAAGATGGGGCCCCGGGTGAACAAATGGTTTAAAACGACAGCTTTTGTACATCACTGTCTCACACTATCCATGTGGGTTCGAGTCTCGACCTCAGCCAATGTGGATATGTGGGAAGCTAAATATTGCTATAGAAACTTGCAACAAACAAACGCCAGCTTTTATAGTAAATTGCAAGCTGTGTCAGAATACAGAAGGTAAAATTTGATCATAGGGTGCGAAATGTATGATACCAGAACAAAGTAATCAAAGCCGATCATTACAATTATAGAATCCAGATCTACACAGACGGATGTTCATTTGAGTACATAATTCTTAACGCGAAGAATTTATTGTGTGTGTGTGTGTGTGTGTGTGTGTGTGTGTGTGTGTGATAGATAGATAGATAGATAGATAGATAGATAGATAGATAGATAGATAGATAGATAGATCAACTGCATTACGTCTCACTGTCTGAACGTAATTGCATTCCAGCGTTTAACAGGCAAATTGACATATAGTGGTTATTTAATGCATGAATGAACAACGTAAATGTCTTCAGATTTTGGTCTTACATTGCAAACAGTCAAAGCAAAGATAACATTTAAATCCAAAACAATTTTGTATTGTTAGCATTGTATTTAACATGAAAGGCTTGTGGATGACGCTAAGGTTGGGTCAAGTGCATAATTTCCTTCTGGAAAATACCAGTAAACTCTTCTGGTTTGTTGTTGGCAACGACAGCGTGGGAACATCCAGATAGTTCAAACATTCGAAGTAAATTAAAGTTAATACAAATGGTGAATGGATTAGATATCCATTTTGATAAAGAGAATATACACAAAGAAGTATTCCTTCAACAAGTAAGTTGGACTCTCAATATTATCAGGCTTTGATCTTCTCTCTCTCTCTCTCTCTCTCTCTCTCTCTCTCTCTCTCTCTCTCTCTCTCTCTCTCTCTCTCTCTCTCTCTCTTACACACTCACACACACACACACACACACACACACACACACCGCAAACACACACACACATATTGCATAACAGCAGTTATTATTATAGCAATGTCATAATTATGACGTTTCTGTTTGGAATACAATTGTAAATTGTAACTATTATTTCGAAATTTTTCAACTATTTCTTCATCAGTTTTTCTAGGACTGGATTGAAATCTTGATAGACCAGGAAAATTTTGTAAATGTTCAGATGTTAGTTTAGTTTATTTTGCTATTCCTTTAAGTTCAGGAAGAACACCTTTCTTTCTTTCTTCCTCATCTTCTTCTTTTCCAAATATAACCTCTTTAGTGGTGTAGTAACAGGTTTGAATAGATTGCAAAGTTAAAAGTAGCATGTAAATTAAGATGGACACCCGGGTGAACGAATGATTTGAAACGACAACTTTTGTACATCACTACCTCACCCCTATCCATGTGGGTTCGAGTCTGGAACTCGGCAAATGTAGATATGTGGGAAAGCTAAACATTGCTATTGAAACTGGCAACAAACAAAAGCCAGCTTTTATAGAAAATTACAAGCTTTTGTCAGAATACAGAAGGTAAAATTTGATCATACGGTGCAAAGTGTATGATATCAGAACAAAATAATCTAAGCCAAATATTAAAAGTATAGTGACCCGATTTAAACAGACGCATGTTCATTTGAGCACACAATTCTGGAAGCGAAAAATTTATGCAGTGTGTGTGTGTGTGTGTGTGTGTGTGTGTGTGTGTGTGTGATAGATAGATAGATCATTGTAGGAGTATACCAACAAAAGAAATCGATATGCATTACGTTTCACTGTACGAACGTAATTACATTCCAACGTTTAACTAGCCTCTTAACAGATAAAGGGTTTTAATGCATGAATGAATAATGTAATTTTCTTCAGATTTTGGTCTTACATTGCAAATAGTCAAAGCGAAGAAGACATTCAAATCCAATACAATTTGTAATGTTAGCATTGTAATTAACAAGAAAAGCTTGTGGATGAAGCCAAGGTTGTGTCAAGGGGGTAATTTCCTTCTGAATTATAACAGTGGACGCTTCTGGTTTGTTGTTGGCAACGACAGCCTGGGGACATCCAGAGAGTTCATACAATCGAAGGAAATCAAAGTTAATACAAATGAAGAATGGATTAGATATCCATTTTGATAAAGAGAAGATACACAAAGTATTCCTTCAACAAGTAAAATGGATTTTCAATATTATCAGGCTTTGATCTTGGCACTCTCTCTCTCTCTCTCTCTCTCTCTCTCTCTCTCTCTCTCTCTCTCTCTCTCTCTCTCTCTCTCTCTCACACACACACACACACACACACACATATTGTATAACAGCAGTTATTACAATAGCAATGTCATAATTGTGACGTTTCTGTTTGGAATATAACTGTAAAGAAGGTAAATTCAACAATGCATATTGAACGAATCTGAGCACACACAACATCTCAAACCATATCTCATTACTTTATGATATAAGCTTAAAATCAGTTAAAGTGTTAGCCAGGTTAGATCGACTAAAGTTTCCGAAATACCTTCTATATTACCTGCAAGGTAATGTTGACAAAGCTGTTTTTAAAAAAAATCCAGTTTCAAAACAGACCCAGTCGAAATCTATCGAGATAATCGAGAACCAAAATCCATGTTCAGTATTTACTTTTTTTAGTGTCCTTCCGTCTTAACATTCCCTATAAGCCCAAACGTAATTTGTACCGTCCAGGCTCTAAAATATTTACTATTAAACCATTTATTGAGAGATACACATAAGGCACGATTTACGAATATAATAATAATAATAATAATAATAATAATAATAATAATAATAATAATGCGTATTTTGTTTTGCGCCTAATCTTTAGAAGCTCTAAGCGCTTCCCAACATCTATAATGATATGACTACACTATACAGAAAAACATGAAACTGGAAAACATTAAAGATACAGAGAACATATAAGGTACAAAACATTATTACGTCTCTTAAATTTGTTCCTGTAGTCAATAAAAGGTGAGGTTTAAGAGCACTCTTAAAAGGGACCACTGTGTCTTTGTGTTTTTTCTCTCAAAATAACAGAGAATACAAAATACGCCTATACAAGTCTTGACAGGTACAACAACAATTGCCACTGGTGGTAGGACTAAATAGCGAGGATGTAAAGATACACATAGAAAATCGTATCTTTCGAAGTTATCTTGTCTTAATGCTATATTGTGCGGGGCGTAATTAGATGCTTCACCCGATATTTTTTGTTCGACCTCGATAACTCCTGAACGCATTGATAATTTTATGTACAATTCCAGTGATATCATGTAAACTGTCATGTTCATCTATCAGTGCGCACTGTGCAAAAACATCATGCTAAAGAGGAACACACACACACACACACACACTATTAATACATGACTCAACATAGCAACCAGTATATATAATGGAAGAAACCCCGGAAACATTCCGGGAAAAACCACCAAGCAACGAAAAACTACTGGCAAATATCAAATATTTCTCATTAAGGTTATGCAGTCCATTCAAATTTTAAAATCAACATTTTATATTTCCTTGACAAAATATTTTTAAAGCAATTATGTGCTTAGTTATGGATATGTATGCGGTTATAAATAATGTTTTTGAGATCTCTTTCGTAAATGAAAATTAATTTGAGTCAAGCACATTTCTGAATGAAACTTAATACTAATATTAGTACACATACTTTCGAGGACGGTGTACTACCTACCAATCAGCTTTATTTTCAGTCCAATAATTATAAAAATGTCGGTTACAGATAATGAAATCAATTACATTGTCCGCTTTTTCAATGTCAGAATTGATGCGTATCATTGTAGAAATACGTCTAAAGTATGGTTTACCTTCTTTTACTATATATTTTCTATTAGATTGTTTGCCATGTTCGTTCAGTTGTTAACTACTTCCGTTTATATTCTCATTTTTCGTATCCATATAAGGATATTGCTGCCTCATTTGGACACGTAAACAGATCTTTGTAAATATGGTATTCATCGCGTAAAATATTGTAGAATAAAATGCATGGAAAATGAAAAAAAAAATAATTACTGCGATAATTTCACTTTATCTGTCATGATCCACAAAGTACGGTTATCGTAAATATACCAGTATAATTTGCCTAATATAGGCTAAATAGCTTTAATATTTGTCGAATTACCTGAAGATAAAAATATCATAACTTTATTTAGGTAGTATATTTTTACTACGGTCATTTTGTCTTTGACAATAACTTTATTTGTGTCACTGTAAAACACAGGATCATATAATAACCTCATCGACAAATGACAACACGTAAGTGAAATTTTACAAACCATGTCCTGAACAGATTGATCATTATCTATATTTGCAGTAACTAGCGCCGTTTTGGAAATCTAAGTATGAATTAATCTGATATACAAAGGCAAATACATTTCTGAAAACACCACGCCCTCGTCGGAAATTATAACTTATGGTTGTTTGTTTGTGAAACTAAAATATGCTCATTGAATTCTTATTATCGTGTATACCTTTTGTAAATAAAAGAGCGTAACCCATGTCATCGACTAATGTGAAGCAAACTTACAATATGTATTTATATTCTTTGTAGAAACACAATGTTTAACACTCCAGTGTTGTAAATTCGAATAAAAAATCAATATCAAAATAATAGAACGTCCTGTGTTGGAGTAAAACATGCCAGTGTATTGAGCGCTGACAATGCCACTGTAGCGGAAAGTAGACAAAAAGATACATTGTCAACTATTGTTGTTATGGATGGCACAGTAATGCATGTTTTGTTTATTATCCTTGTCTCTGTTTTACACAGCTGGTCGATTTGCACGAAGGGCTCAAGATGGGCTCTAGTCATAGTGGTGTACTTGACACGATATGGTTTTGGAAATGTCACGTAAAGGCTTAATTTATCAATTCAAATTTATTTGCTAATATCGTATGTTCTATCTCTATAATATTTTGTAGAATTTATTACGGGCAATTGAACATTTGTTACATTTATCTGACCGTGTGAGTGGGTTATTAACATCTAGAAAGGAAAACAAAAGGGACGCAAATAAAGTTAATGGGTTAATAATTAGTAATCCTTATTATTGAAATATACATATATGCTGTTTTCAGGTGGGCCCCATTTATAAGCGAGTATTATTGTACATATATCTATATAGAATTGATAACTTTTGTAAGTCATAAGAATGTCCTTTTTCACTTTAATGTATTTATAATTTCAGTGTCTTTATTTACAGATGAAATATTTGCTCTAAGTGCATCAGTTAGATTTGATCATTACCATGGGAAGTTCAGCATCGGTAGAATACAGTGAGGCACGCTTTAGAGCAACAAGATCAACGTCCACCTCAGAGATTAATGAGAAGGAAAAGAGCAAGAAAGGCGTGACGGAAGAAATTAATGACGAGAAAGAGAAAATTTTTGAGAATCTAAATCAAGCAATTGATGGAATTAAGCTTATAAAAGACGCTGCTGACTTTCGGACAGAGAATGGAAATTGGAATGACGATTTGCTGACTAGTCTTGAGGTTTTCAATAAAACATTTAATATTCTCATGATAGACTCCTTGTCTTATGATGTTATTAAGCAATATCGCAATGAAGCAGGGCAACGGCTCTCGGAGTCAAAATCTACCAGTGTTATGTGTAAAATGATAATGGACAGTTGGCAAAGGGGCTATAAAGATGAAAAAGGACGGGTTGTTTCTGACCAATACGTCGGAGTATCAAAAGCTTTGTCTACTTTACATAACTTTTCTGACTGTACTCGCGATGTCACATATGATATCGTAAAAGAACCAAATTTTCTGGAAACCATAAACAGAATTTTGATAGCAATTTTTGCTGAAAATTTGAAAGGAAAAGCACAGGTAAAATGTCATATTTTACATAATGATAATATTTTTTTGTTTAAATACAAATGTAACTGGTTTCGGAAGATACATGGTTGCAATAAGTTTAAACCTTTACTTTCAGATAATGTAAATTTTTAGTCATCTTTTTTTCCCCAGCATTGTGACGTCTTTTTTACTAGATTGTAGTACCTCTTAGAAATGAATTAGAATGGGTTCCTAGCTTTATTTGTCTTAATTTCGTAATTACATGATCACTGGTAATTGTGTCACAATGGACGACATGAGAATACATGGTCTAATTGGCTTACTGCATAATTGTTACAAATCAAATGTAAAGTGTGCATTATGTCAGTGTGTGACCAATCTTCTTTTGGCAGACATTTTGTAGAGAGTGTCTTTCTTTATTGACCCAGGTTTATTCTAATGCTATACAACTGTGTTACAAATGATGCTTTAATACTATTTGAACTAAATCTATTCTACAGCTATACAACTGAGTTACAAATAATGGGGTAACAATATGTGAATTAAATCTATTATACAGCTTTACATTTGTGTTACAAATGATGGAGTAACACCATTTTAATTAAATATATTCTACAGCTATACAACTGTGTTACAAATAATGGGGTAACAATCTTCGACAAGATTTGTTTCTGAAAATAAAGTTCTCAAGGCTAAGTGTCATTGTGGTTGTGACGAAGGACAGAATAACCGTAGTAGAAAGTACTGAGGCATCGAGACTAATGATAGATATGGAGATTTTCCTTAATAATAGAGTTTTGTCACACACGTTTTTATGTTTTTATCTATCTATCTATCTATCTCTCACTCTACTCATGCTCTCTCTCTCTCTCTCTCTCTCTCTCTCTCTCTCTCTCTCTCTCTCTCTCTCCGTTTTCGATAATCTTGATTTTCATGTAAAAATATTTAAATAGTTAAGATTTAAAGCATTTCATGTCTTCGATATTTTATTTGAGGTTTGGATAGATAGAAGCGGCCAAAATGTTTTGAAGTCAATTCAAAAGAAAGCAATTTTATACATACATATATATATATATATATATATATATATATATATATATATATATATATATATATATATATATATATATATATATATATATATATACGGACGAGTAATTTTAACGTTACAGTTGAATCTTTGAATAGTTAATTCCAAACTAAATGTTGTTCTTTTGTAGGGCTGTAGCGTTTACCAAACAATATAAAGGCATGCACGAATTACAATAACCGTTTAGATAATATTTAAACGAAAGAAGTAGAAAATCAACCTTCCGCTTATCTATCCATTATTCTTATGTTTGGTCGAAACAATAGTTAGTATGTTGTCATATAAGAATGATACCTAGTAGAAATCGGGTAGCGATGTTTGTGGTGTTTGTGAAGGCTGTTAATGTTCTATTGGCTATTATTAAAGAACCCACGGTACAAGGTGAAAACAAAGTCATATGGACAACGTTCGTTTGCACACCAGGGTCCGGCGACGTGGAACGAATCGCCCATTTAAATTAGACACAAAGACACAGTGGTCCCTTTTAAGAGTGCTATTAAGACTCACCTGTTTCGACTGCAGGGACAAACTTAGCGACCTTATCATGTTTTGTATCTTATATGTTTTCAGCATGTTTTTGTGTTTGTTCTGTAGTGTAGTCATATCATTATTGATGGTGTAGAGCGCCTAGAGCTTCGAAAGATTAGGCGCTATACAAAGTCCTCATTATTATTATTATTATTATTATTATTATTATTATTATTATTATTATTATTATTATTAATGATATAAAAAATGTGAACCAGTCTATAAATGGATGAACATAAAATAGGGTACATATGGGTTTGTTTGACCAGGACTGGCTAATAATGTAAGTTATGCTTCAGGAAAAAGAATATTTTGAGACCTTATCATAGTTGTAAATTAGTATAATACAAGGAGGTATTTAATTATTGATTGAATTGTAGTCCTTTAAGAGTCTTGAGTTTGGAACAACATTACTGAAATTAGTACCTGAATCGTTTATGAGGAACTGAAAAAACATGTAAAAAAAATTGCAGCGGCTCATATTCTTTCCTCTACACAGAAGCAGACATCCAGGTTTCATCTATACTGATAAATATAAGTTTGATCATGAACGTTCATACATTTCAAAAACATGTAGGCCCGGAAAATGCAGCGGCTCATATTCTTTCCTCTACACAGAAGCAGACATCCTGGTTTCATAAATATAGGTTTGATCATGAACGTTCAAAGTTTTAGGTTATTGAATTTTTAGTATCATGAAATTTGCATATTTTACTATGGGAACTGAATTAGTACGGTGAGTGATATAACACATGCCTATGAATATGTAAGAGTTTGTTTTATCGGCGGAAATGATCCCATGGAAGGACCATAGGCAATACATTCGAATGGAGCTACAAAACTAACTACTTGGGTGGGTCGAGAAATCAGAGGCTAATATTACTCCGTGTACAACACTCCAAGAATTTAGTCCCTTCCACTGCATTATAGAAAGCGAAGTTAACATTTTTGTTTGGGCAACTCAGTCTTTCACTTATTGTGATGTAAGTTGACTTTCACGGTATCATTAGTGTTGTTAATTCTTTTTTTGTGTGTGCTGTTTTAACCGAATAATGTCTATTGAAACAAAATTAAGTACTTTCGAGAAATTGAAAAACATGTGGAAAACTTAAATCAGATCACATCTTAATTTGAAGTAAAGAATGATCTTAAAGGAAAATAATATTCATAAGATGTACCTTCATTCCTCATTTTGAAAACCTTGCTAGACCTTTCTAGGTGAGAAAAATATGTTTTATGTTTACTTATTTCTCTTTTAGTAGTAAAATTAAAAACAACTTATTTTTCATAACTTCCTTGATCGATGCTCATTTCAGAACAGTCGTTACAGTCACGTTGTGGCAATTTAAGAAATAAAACCATGCTGTGTGAATTAGAGCATCCGATACGGCTAAATATTTGCTATTAAAGCAATCATGAACTAATTTTAAATTTGTACTGTCTATTTAAAAAGTAAAAACAAAACTATACTTGACAAATTCGATGTGGCATAATACATCATCTGATATATTCAAATTCAAACTGACTCACTGTTCCTTTTCAAACACACCCGTTCAGTTGTCTGTCTGGTCTTTATTGCAAATGGTGCCACATGGATATATAATATCGCTACCACAGTGACCATGCTGGATAGCATGTTTTGGCTACTCCTCTTACATTGATGCTAGCATTGACGTTAGTTTCCTTGAAAGACATGTTTGATCAAAATGAAAATGGTGCCCTAACTTATGTGCAGTACGGTCGTCCAACCAGCCAAAATGAAAATCGTGTTACCACTGCACCTTAATAACGTTGGGTTTTCAATAGTGGACTTTGTGGTGTTTGGTTGGTCCTATATACAGTAGTTTCATCTGATATCTCCTAGGGCCACCGCAGCTGCCAAAGGGTTATTATTGCTACTCCTTTAAGATGGATAGTCATTAGTGTTCACTGCAACACTTGAATATATTCAGTCAGTCTGATGTCAAATATGACCATCCAATAAGCAATGCTAGATAAATCTTGTTTTATGAAGTCCTCCTTTATAGAAAGTCATATCGAAACAAAGTTTCTAATAGATGATTTCTTAGGTTGTTGTATGCCCTAAATAAGGGCTCCATTTTCGTATACAAAAATGGTGACTAATATATTTAAATAACACCTCTTTATACTGTAAATTTAGATTCAAAATCTGGGTAAATCAGTTCCCAGGAGAAGCCAGTCTGATTGGACATGTTACCTCCTGTATTTTGAGTCTAAAGTTAGTCTTTTGTCTATTTATACATTCTTCATTGGAAATATAATCTTAAAGTATAAATCGTTGTATTTTTTTTATTAATAATATTTTTTAGGAACAACCCAATTGTTATCATTTTGTAAATGTGACGTGTAAGCCAATTTTTGCGCTTAAATTGAAAACTCTAATCGTTTCAGGATGAAGATGTATTAATCATGTTTAGATGTTTATGCCTTTATGACAATCTATCCAAGGTAGACGAGAACATTTCCAAGCTACGTAGTCTTGAAATTGTGCCCATTCTTAGCTTTTTTCTACATGCCGAGAAAGAAATATTCCGTTTGGTTGCATTGTCATGTCTAGCAAATGTCATCAATGAGAAAAAGAGTGCGATTCTGCAGGACAAGCGTGATGTTGTAGAATTTTTGATGAAGACACTTAGTTCGGCAGTTAAAGACCCTTATCACATGTGTACGTACGGGATCGCCGTATCGCTGTTAGAACAAGAATGTGAGTACCGGACCGGCTTATCGCTGTCAGCACAAGAATGTGCATTGAGTAAGTTTTAATGTATTAATTATTGATGCTTTGAACTAAATATATGATAGGACAAGTTGACCAGTCAGAAACATTTTGAGAAATGTATGACAGCATGTGCCCTGAGGATGGAAATTTAATCCGTTCATGCTGTATTGCATGATGTACTTCATTTCTGATGATATCTTGGGTGATAGTGGTGACAATAAATTTCATTTCATTCCACAAAACAAGTGCATCAGCAAAATTAAGTTATTGCCATTGTCGTCTGTGTTATTTATAAAGTTAATATTGTCTGTGCTACAGGCAACATTGTGAATAGTCGTTTCAAGCTGAAAGCATGCATTTTAATACAGGTGATTTGTATAGCTGTATATCGATTTACTGCGCACAAGTATTTCGGTAATTTCTGTCAGTATGAATGTACGGATATTCTGGCGAAATGCAACTTTATAAAAACTTTGGGATTTTTAGAAATTAAGCATGTTATGTTTTTAATTATTTACTAGTGTTTCTTACTGCCAACTTTTTCTAATACTTACTGCCATCGATAATCATTCCAGAATTTTGTTTAAATAGATCAGTTTGTTTTCTGTGTCAATTGTCAACGCTGTTTTAAGCAAGCTATTAACCAGGTATAACATCCCAATATATCAGTTTCAGTTTAGGAAACGAGTGTTTGTATTAATATAAGCCATCGACCTTGAACGTAGTACTTAGTAGAAGTTAAGATATTTGCATATGTACTGATGAGAAAAATGCATATCCATTTCGTATTTTCGATATATTGTTTTAAAACAACGATACCAACATGGTGCCGTTTTTGCATCCCGGTGGTGTCAGCAATCGTGCCGACTTTGGAAGGATTGCGTTTGCTATAGCTCCTGTGGCATACATGATAACGCATACGGTCTTTGTTTGGCCTACATGTCTTTTGGAGAGGAGTCTCTACATGTACAGTTTGTCAACAATTGTCGGATATGAGTCAAAGTTTGGTCTGATGCCCGTTGGATAGTCTTTTTGGCAAATAGTCAATGTCTGCGATATCCGATGCAGGGTTAACATGGTAACCGTTTGACAGAAGCCTATCCATTAGAGTATGCATATACCTAGACATGTTTATTTTATCAAGATGGAGTCTATATTCCAATGGTCGTTGTATTCGACTCCGCTAGAAAGCGTGGCATGCAGAGTTATTCTTCGAGACATGCCATGGCAACTTCGTCAGGTTGCAAGGTTGTAAATAATTAGATTCAGTGTCTTGCTTGAATGATCTGTTGACAGTCATTACAGAAATAAAGTGTAATTTTTATGTTCATGCTCTGACAGTTTAGTTTACCTATACCGATGCGTTGTGCTGAAGCAGTTTGAGTAAAGTGTCTTGCCCATATTCACATAGGTCCCAGACTGGCATGAGTAGGGTTAACCACAATCTTGTATTCCAGGGCAAAATGCCTACTATTGCATCTCAATATCTCACCAGATACATAAAAAAATGCTATAAATGCGGACAAAGGTTGGGAAAAATATAAGTGCACTTCCTTTTTCTCTGACCTAACAGTTTTAAATTTTTATTTCCGGTTCATGTGAGAAATAAAGCAAACGTTTATTGATGACTTATTTTCCAGCTGTGCGCCGCTTGGGTAGAAATGAAGCAAACAAGATCCTTCTTGTTGAATTGGGTTTTCTGCCTCTCTTAGCTGACCTGGCCAGAAATGGAAACGTTGAAGAACAAAGAGGTATAATGCATAACTCTGTAATGATTCTTGCAGTTGCAGTATATTATATACTGTAGCACCAAACAAAGTATATTGTGACACTATGCATCTGTATATTACGACATCTTAGAAACAGTTTTTATGGAAATTCATGGTCGTTACATTCTTTCTTGTATAATCATATGCTAAAAAATATAGTTTTTCCTCCCACTTTGGGGGCCTTTGATCAGGATCAAAGGTCGGGTGTATCAAATACAGTGACATTTTATAAATAATTTTTATAAGGCCCCAGTGGCCGTGGGGTCTAAAGCGCTCACCGTAAGATATCACTCCGACCAACCCTGTATCTGCGTGGGTTTGAGTTTCAGGCTCGGTTAACGATGATACGCGAGAAAGCCTGCTAGTATCTTCTCATGGGTCGGTGGTTCTTCCCAGGTCTTACTAGAAACTTGATACAATAGTTATACTGACTAGGATGGGGTCTATGCAGTTTGTTCGGTGAATCAGTAGAACAGGCAATATATGCTCTGATCTGATGGAGACCTCTTCAGTGGCCTAGTAGTATGAGCGTCCGTCTTGGATGCGAGAGGTCGAAGATTCGAACCCTAGTTAAGATATACCAAGACTTATAAAAATGGTAGGAACTGCTGCTTCGCTAGGCGCTAAGTAGTAATATGTTAGTGTTAGGTCTGGTCGGCCTGGTGCCGGGATAGAGTGACTGGGTGTGATTCGATGCCATGTGTCTGCAACATGATGCCCCAGTGCTAGATATGAATATTAACTGTCACAGTCAAGACATCGTAGCGATATGACTGAAAAAGTGTTCGAGCTACTTTAAAAATCCAAATCACACACATATACTAATTTACTGATACATTAAGCCATGACCAATTTGGGTGTACATTCATTGTAGTTAGACCCGTCCTATACGCAAGTTTTATAGGTACCTTTCATCGCAGGAAGAAGATAATGTCATTTAAGAACTCGATACAGGTTTGCATGAAGTGTATATTCGTGTCCTCTTCATTTATACAGTAATACAGAGTGTATGGGGATTTTTAGACAATGGATGAAAACATTCTTTGTAGCCTAAATATTTGCTCAGTATGGTCGTACCATTAGAAGAGATAGTATGCAATCTGTGTATTTGATAACATTACTTATTTGCATTATTTTACGTACATGTAAATTTTGTAAATACTGAATCTATTAGGGATTATGCCATAAAATTAGACTAGCTTGTTGGTCTCTAATCCTTTTTTTATTTTGACTTGACGGCTTTTGAGACCAGCCGTATTCTGCATTAAAACTAAATGACACTTTTCCGCACGCCATAACTGCGTACGATCGGATGCGCGCTATTAATTGAGTGTTCTAAAGGATTTAAAGCAATGGATCATTAGAAGAGGAATTATACTTACCGTCTGGGTACAATGGTTAGTCTAAATAAATGTATTAATTAATAACATCCAGTCCGATCGTTGGCAGTTATGGTTCACGAACGTACCATATAGTATTAATGCAGAATACGGTTGGTCTCTAAAGTCGTAAAGTCAAAATAAAAAAAGGCTTAGAGACCAACTAGCTGGTCTAGCCATAAAATATGCCCTTTCGGGCCTATTCAAGAACACTTGGCAGGATTTGCACTTATGTGTGAAACAATTTATTTAAAGAGTAACAATTGCATACACAAAATTCACATTCCTTGTCTGATAACCCTACGACTGTTTTTGGTGCGTTGGGTTAAGAAGCTATCTGACATTTACTATGCTGTGACGCAGTGCCTTCCCAGTGTACCATTTATTTGTAACATAACAAATAAAAAAATGATTACAAAATGCCTGAAAAGTTTCTCCTGCGTATGCCTACCATGTTGCTCAGATTTCAAGTTTAAATGTTAGTGTAAGGAGTTTATCAAACATCGAACGTTTTATTTGGCGCCACTCAGATCACATAAATGAGATTATACTCAATGTAAGATGTAGCAATGATATTCTTATTTAGTTACTTAAAGTTTTGTTTTTTTCTTTTCATTTATTGTTAGTGGGGGTGGAGTAGATAATGAAGGTGGCATCAGGCTATATTAGAACAGAGGGATGCACAAAGCTTCCGCCAAATTTGATATCTCTCTCTCTCTCTCTCTCTCTCTCTCTCTCTCTCTCTCTCTCTCTGATATATATTAAATATTGGATTTCCCGTTGATGTTCTTTCTGATTCACCTTTGCAAATTCCATTGCTTGTTTCCTAGGGCAGATGAGATAGTCGCTTGCTGATGTAAATATACAGATGCCGCTCTTCAGGTTGTTCAAATTTGCTACTGAAAATTCAGTCATGGCAGTGAATATAGTCAATTGTTCACCAATTGGCAGCCGGAATAATTTTGTGGAATCAGGAAAATAACTTCAAATTTTTAATCGATCAAATGTTTTGTGCTGAAATATTCAGCAAATGCAGTTTAATTCACATCATAATTTTCTTTTGATTGTGATATTGCTATTTGATTATTATATTGCAATCTGTGGAAACTACTTTATCGCTTTACAGTCTTTTTTAATTAACCAGTCTAATGCATGACTTCTGAAATTACACCAGTCTAATGTATGATTTGTCCGGTTTACAGTCTTTTTAAATTACACCAGTCTAATGCATGACTTGTCCGGTTTACAGTCTTTTTAAATTAAACCAGTCTAATGCATGACTTCTGCTATTAAACATGCATAATGTGCATATATTTTCGACTATGTGGTATTAAACTAAGTTACAGGAAAAGCAAATGCAACATCATGTTTTGTTTAATTCAAAAAATAATGTATTTCTCTAAGTAAATTTTAGAGGTACTTAGAGTAATTGTTGAATAAATCCTAAATAATCATAAAAAGCTCTGTTACAAGATCAAAATTAATAGCTATAATTCAGAAGGTCCTTAAATGATGTCACAGAAATCCCATCAGTGGTTTAATATAAAATGTCAATGATAACTGTGTAATTCCAATGAACATTAGAAATGCCTACTCAAATTATAT
This sequence comes from Unio delphinus, assembly GCA_029339505.1. Taxonomy (NCBI): domain Eukaryota; kingdom Metazoa; phylum Mollusca; class Bivalvia; order Unionida; family Unionidae; genus Unio; species Unio delphinus. The sequence goes on from JAQISU010000144.1 coordinate 623,064, forward strand.
AATCAAACAGCAGTAAATAAACTCAGATATTGAAATGAAAGGAGGAATTATTTAATTATGCTTATTATAAATTTATATACAAATATATTAGCATTTGGATTAGGCACAAACTCAGGCTATAATAAGTTTGATTGGTCCTTGATATAGATTTTCTATCCGGAAATATAAAACAAGTGGTGTAAAAGTTACAAGTACCAAATAAAACGTATTGTTTTTGCAAAGCCTCAAAAAGTATTATGCATAAAAACAAATGAATTCATGGCACTGCACTCTGTTCATAACACAATCCAAATGAGCCTTATGGTGAGACCAACTCATAATGAAGTTCTTAATATATATGAAGTAACCACTCATTAAAATACTAACCAAAGCATATACAGTAGCCACTCATTAAAACAATAACCAATACATATGCAGCAACCATTCATTAAAACATAAAACTAATTCATATCCAGTAGCCACTCGTTAAAAACTACCCAGTAGAGCCACATATCATGATGCATTATATGAAGACCACCTTACAATACATATACATACTCCTTCATTTTAATGTACTGCCTGAGGAATATGTTTAATAGGTCCTTATGGTGAGAAAGTGCTGTATGTTAATATTTGCAACTTGCATGTGTAGTAAAATTGCACTAGTATAGGCAGATAGACAATAAACTCGTTTATTCTATAACACAGAGGCAGAGAGACAATAAACTCCTTTAATCTATAACACAGAGGTAGATAGACAATCTATTCCTTTATTCTATAACACAGAGGCAGAGAGACAATAAATTCCTTTAATCTATAATACAGAGGAAGATAGACAATAAACTCCTTTAATCTATAACACAGAGGCAGGTAGACAATAAACTCCTTTAATCTATAACACAGAGGCAGAGAGACAATAAATTCCTTTAATCTATAACACAGAGTTAGGTAGACAATAAATTCCTTTATTCTATAACACAGTGGCAGAGAGACAATAAATTCCTTTAATCTATAACACAGAGGTAGATAGACAATAAACTCCTTTAATCTATAACACAGAGGTAGATAGACAATAAAATCATTTATTCTATAACAGAGGCATATTGACAATAAACTCCTTTATTATATAACAAAGAGGTAGATAGACAATAAACTCCTTTATTCTATAACACAGAGGTAGATAGACAATAAACTCCTTCATTCTATAACACAGAGGCAGATAGACAATAAATTACTTTATTCTATAACACAGAGGCAGATAGACAATAAACTCCTTTAATCTATAACACAGAGGCAGATAGACAATAAACTCCTTTAATCTATAAAACTGAGGTAGATAGACAATAAACTCCTTTAATCTATAACACAGAGGCAGTTAGACAATAAAATCCTTTATTCTATAACACAGAGGTAGATGGACAATAAACTCCTTTATTCTATAACAAATACTCAGATAGACAATAAATTCCTTTATTCTATAACACAGTCAGATAGACAATAAATTCCTTTATTCTATAACACAGAGGCAGATAGACAATAAACTCCTTTAATCTATAACACAGAGGCAGATAGACAATAAACTCCTTTATTCTATAACAAAGAGGCAGATAGACAATAAACTCCTTTATTCTATAACACAGAGGCAGATAGACAATAAATTCTATAACACAGAGGCAGATAGACAATAAATTCCTTTAATCTATAACACAGAGGCAGATAGACAAAAAAAATCCTTTATAACACAGAGGCAGATAGACAATAAATTCCTTTATTATATAACACAGAGACAGATAGACAATAAATTCCTTTAATCTATAACACAGAGGCAGAGAGACAATAAATTCTTTAATTCTATAACACAGAGGTAGATAGACAATAAACTCCTGTAATCTTTAACAAAGAGACAGATAGACAATAAACTCCTTTAATACATAACACAGTGGCAGAGAAACAATAAACTCCTTTATTCTATAACACAGAGGCAGATAGACAATAAACTCCTTTAATCTATAACACAGAGGAAGATAGACAATAAACTCCTTTATTCTATAACACAGAGGTAGATAGACAATAAATTCCTTTAATCTATAACACAGAGGTAGATAGACAATAAATTCCTTTATTCTATAACACTGAGGTAGATAGACAATAAAATCCTTTAATCTATAACACAGAGGTAGATAGACAATAAACTCCTTTAATCTATATCACAGAAGCAGATAGAAAATAAATTCATTTAATCTATAACACAGAGGTAGATAGACAATAAAATCCTTTATTCTATAACACAGAGGAAGAGAGACAATAAACGTCTTTTTTCTATAACACAGAGGTAGATAGACAATAATCTACTTTAATCTATAACACAGAGACAGATAGACAATAAAATCCTTTATTCTATAACACAGAGGCGGATGGACAATAAACTCCTTCATTCTATAACACAGAGGTAGACATACAATAAACTCCTTTAATCTATAACACAGAGGCAGATAGACAATAAAATCCTTTATTCTATAACACAAAGGAAGATAGACAATAAACTCCTTTATTCAATAACACAGAGGCAGATAGACAATAAATTCCTTTATTCTATAACACAGAGGCAGATAGATAAATAAAATCCTTTATTCTATAACACAGATGTAGATTGACAATAAATTTCTTTATTCTATAACACAGAGGCAGATAGACAATAAATTCTTTAATCTATAACACAGAGGTAGACAGACAATAAACTCCTTTAATCTATAACACAGAGACAGATAGACAATAAAATCCTTTATTCTGTAACACAGAGGCGGATAGACAATAAACTCCTTTATTCTATAACACAGAGGCAGATAGACAATAAACTCCTTTAATCTATAACATAGAGGCAGATAGACAATAAACTCCTTTATTCTATAACACAGAGGTAGATAGACAATAAATTCCTTAATTCTATAACACAGAGGCAGAGAGACAATAAATTCCTTTAATCTATAACACAGAGGTAGATAGACAATAAATTCCTTTATTCTATAAAACAGAGGCAGATAGACAAAAAACTCCTTTATTCTATAACAAAGAGGTAGATAGACAATAAACTCCTTTAATCTATAACACAGAGGCAGATAGATAATAAATTCCTTTAATCTATAACACAGAGGAAGATAGACAATAAAATCCTTTATTCCATAACACAGAGGAAGATAGACAATAAACTCCTTTATTCTATAACACAGAGGCAGATAGACAATAAATTCCTTTAATCTATAACACAGAGGCTGATAGACAATAAACTCCTTTATTCTAAAACACAGAGGCAGATAGACAATAAACTGCTTTAATCTGTAACACAGAGGCAGAGAGACAATACATTCCTTTAATCTATAACACAGAGGTAGATAGACAATAGACTCCTTTATTCTATAACACAGAGGCAGATAGACAATACATTCCATTATTCTATAACACAGAGGCAGATAGACAATAAACTCCTTTATTCTATAACACAGAGGCAAATAGACAATAAACTCCTTTATTCTATAACACAGAGGCTGATAGACTATAAACTCCTTTATTCTATAACAGAGGCAGATAGACAATAAACTCCTTTAATCTATAACACAGAGGCAGATAGACAATAAATTCCTTTATTCTGTAACACAGAGGGAGATAGACAATAAATTCCTTTAATCTATAACACAGAGGCAGATAGAATATAAATTCCTTTATTCTATAACACAGAGTTAGATAGTCAATAAACTCCTTTAATCTATAACACAGATGCAGATAGACAATAAACTCCTTTATTCTATAACACAGAGGCAGATAGACAATAAACTCCTTTATTCTATAACACAGAGGCAGATAGACAATAAACTCCTTTATTCTGTAACACAGAGGCAGATAGACAATAATTTCCTTTATTCTATAACACTTAGGCAGAGAGACAATAAATTCCTTTAATCTATAACACAGATGCAGACAGACAGTAAATTCCATTAATCTATAACACAGAGGCAGATAGACAATAAACTCCTTTAATCTATAACACAGAGGCAGATAGACAATAAACTCCTTTAATCTATAACACAGATGCAGATAGACAATAAACTCCTTTAATCTATAACACAGAGGCTGATAGACAATAAACTCCTTTATTCTAAAACACAGAGGCAGATAGACAATAAACTCCTTTAATCTGTAACACAGAGGCTGATAGACAATAAACGCATGTATTCTATAACACTGAGGGAGATAGACAATAACTTCCTTTATTCTGTAACACAGAGGCAGATAGACAATAAACTCTTTTATTCTATAACACAGAGGCATATAGACAATAAATTCCTTTATTCTGTAACACAGAGGCAGATAGACAATAAACTCCTTTAATCTATAACACAGAGGAAGATAGACAATAAACTCCTTTATTCTATAACACAGAGGTAGATAGACAATAAATTCCTTTAATCTATAACACAGAGGCAGATAGACAATAAATTCCATTATTCTATAACACAGAGGCAGATAGACAATAAACTCCTTTATTCTATAACACAGAGCCAGATAGACAATAAGCTCTTTTATTCTATAACACAGAGTTAGATAGTCAATAAACTCCTTTAATCTATAACACAGATGCAGATAGACAATAAACTCCTTTATTCTATAACACAGAGGCAGATAGACAATAAACTCCTTTATTCTATAACACAGAGGCAGATAGACAATAAACTCCTTTAATCTGTAACACAGAGGCAGATAGACAATAATTTCCTTTATTCTATAACACTTAGGCAGATATACAATTAATTCCTTTAATCTATAACACAGATGCAGATAGACAGTAAATTCCTGTAATCTATAAAACAGAGGCAGATAGACAATAAACTCCTTAAATTTATAACACAGAGGCAGATAGACAATAAACTCCTTTAATCTATAACACAGATGCAGATAGACAATAAAGTCCTTTAATCTATAACACAGAGGCTGATAGACAATAAACTCCTTTATTCTATAACACAGAGGCAGATAGACAATAAACTCCTTTAATCTGTAACACAGAGGCTGATAGACAATAAACTCATTTATTCTATAACACTGAGGGAGATAGACAATAACTTCCTTTATTCTGTAACACAGAGGCAGATAGACAATAAACTCTTTTATTCTATAACACAGAGGCAGATAGACAATAAAGTCCTTTATTCTATAACACAGAGGCAGATAGACAATAAAGTCCTTTATTCTATAACACAGAGGCAGATAGACAATAAACTCCTTTAATCTATAACACAGAGGAAGATAGACAATAAACTCCTTTATTCTATAACACAGAGGTAGATAGACAATAAATTCCTTAAATCTATAACACAGAGGTAGATAGACAATAAATTCCTTTATTCTATAACACTGAGGTAGATAGACAATAAAATCCTTTAATCTAGAACACAGAGGTAGATAGAAAATAAATTCATTTAATCTATAACACAGAGGTAGCTAGACAATAAATTCCTTTATTCTATAACACAGAGGCAGATAGACAATAAGTTCTTTTATTCTATAACACAGAGTTACATAGTCAATAAACTGTTTTAATCTGTAACACAGAGGCAGATAGACAATAAACTCTTTTATTCTATTACACAGATGCAGATATACAATAAACTCCTTTATTCTATAACACAGAGGCAGATAGACAATAAACTCCTTTATTCTATAACACATAGGCATATAGACAATAAACTCCTTTAATCTGTAACACAGAGGCAGAGAGACAATAAACTCCTTTAATCTATAACACAGAGGCAGATAGACAATAAACTCCTTTATTCTAAAACACAGAGGCAGATAGACAATAAACTCATTTATTCTATAACACAGAGGCAGATAGACAATAAACTCCTTTAATCTATAACACAGAGGCAGATAGACAATAAACTCCTTTAATCTATATCACAGAGGCAGATAGACAATAAACTCCTTTAATCTATAACACAGAGGCATATAGACAATAAACTCCTTTAATCTGTAACACAGAGGCAGATAGACAATAAACTCCTTTAATCTATAACACAGAGGCAGATAGACAATAAATTCCTTTAATCTATACCACAGAGGCTGATAGACAATAAACTCCTTTATTCTATAACACAGAGGCTGATAGACAATAAACTCCTTTAATCTGTAACACAGAGGCTGATAGACAATAAACTCCTTTATTCTATAACACTGAGGGAGATAGACAATAAATTCCTTTATTCTGTAACACAGAGGCAGATAGACAATAAACTCCTTTAATCTATAACACAGAGTCAGATAGAGAATAAATTCCTTTATTCTGTAACTCAGAGGCAGATAGACAATAAACTCCTTTAATCTCTAACACAGAGGCAGATAGACAATAAACTCCTTTATTCTATAACACAGAGGCAGATAGACAATAAACTATTTAATCTGTAACACAGAGGCAGATAGACAATAATTTCCTTTATTCTATAACACTTAGGCAGATAGACAATAAATTCCTTTAATCTATAACACAGATGCAGATAGACAATAAATTCCTTTAATCTATAACACAGAGGCAGATAGACAATAAACTCCTTTAATCTATAACACAGAGGCAGATAGACAATAAACTCCTTTAATCTATAACACAGATGCAGATAGACAATAATCTCCTTTATTCTATAACACAGAGGCAGATAGACAATAAACTCCTTTAATCTATAACACAGAGGCAGTTGGAGCTGTTTGGGTCCTGTCTTTTGAAAAATAGAACCATAGCAAGATTGTGGATGACAAAGAGCTCATGCTTATTGACTTGCTGAAAAACTAAAAGACAAATCCCCAGATAAAGTGGTCAGAAAGGCTGCTGCTGGAACATTGTGGAATCTTCGAGAGAAGCTTCAAAATAATGACAAGTATAAACATAAAGGTATAGATATGTTTCACAGTTTCAAGATTGCTGTCGACTATCATTTTATATTTTTATCCACTGTCAAGTGATGAATTTAATAATCCTCCGGGGTATAAAATTTTATTATATTTTGCGACAAAATCAAGAACATCATTACATAAAGCATGGGGTCATTTAAAACAGATTAAATATAAAGGAAATAGATAAATTATTTAAATTTAAATTAAGTATTTTGTAAATGAATGAATGATTTAAATTTGAATACATATTTTGTATATAAATTAAGCATTTTAATTTAAATTAGGTATTTTGTAATCAATAATACAAATTGACATTATAGATTCACAAGTATATAATAATAATAAAAATTGACATCAAACATTGAAAAATATAGTATAATAACTACGAGTTCAACCTTTCATCATTTAGGACTTTATGCTGGGCTTATTTTAGATACCGTATATAGAGTTCAACCTTTTATCATTTAGGATTTTATGCTGGGCTTATTTTATATACCGTATATAGAGTTCAACCTTTCATCATTTAGGACTTTATGTTGGGCTTATTTTAGATACCGTATATAGAGTTCAACCTTTTATCATTTAGGATTTTATGCTGGGCTTATTTTAGATACCGTATATAGAGTTCAACCTTTCATCATTTAGGAATTTATGCTGGGCTTTTTTTAGATACCGTATATATAGTTCAACCTTTCATCATTTAGGACTTTATGCTGGGCTTATTTTAGATACCGTATATAGAGTTCAACCTTTCATCATTTAGGACTTTATGCTGGGCTTATTTTAGATACCGTATATAGAGTTCAACCTTTTATCATTTAGGACTTTATGCTGGGCTTATTTTAGATACCGTATATAGAGTTCAACCTTTTATCATTTAGGACTTTATGCTGGGCTTATTTTAGATACCGTATATAGAGTTCAATCTTTCATCAATTAGGACTTTATGCTGGGCTTTTTTTAGATACCGTATATAGAGTTCAACCTTTCATCATTTAGGACTTTATGCTGGGCTTATTTTAGATACCGTATACATTCACATATAATATGGATCCAGTTGTAAATTGTACATACCCAGATTTGATATAATGATATGTCATTATGCACCAGCAGATCTGAGTCTGTTTGTTAGGTGCAATCAATACAACAAAAACATACTTTCTGATTTACTGGCACTTTATGTAATGTCAAATCAGGATTTGTGTTGTTTGTGGTTGGAGGTGACTTGCAGATGTGTGTGTGTGTGTGTGTGTGTGTGTGTGTGTGTGTGTGTGTGTGTGTGTGTGTGTGTAATGCTCACTGGCACCTTAGTCTACTATCAATAGCTAACATGATAGAACAGTACATTTACACACTCCTCTGTTTTTAACTTGTTTGTAAATTATGCAATGGCAAATCAGGGTCTGTGTTTTTTCATTTGGAGATTACTCATCTACTGTCCATGGCTTAAATGGTAGAATTTATATTTATACAGTCCACTATTTATTTATTTTTGCTGGAAAATAACCACCAGCTGTATTAAAGTCAGAATTGTTATGCTTATATATAAAATGATAACATAATCAGATGATCAAAAATTGAATTGTCTATTCTTCTTAAAATATTTGTAGCAAACACCAATCCTATGGTATTTCCCATCCTGGGCCAGCTAAAGAAATATTAAAAAATGTGTTTGGCTTATTATCAAATGAAACTATCTGTAGAATATATGTCAACATTTTCCAAAAATATGATTTATGTATAAGGTGTTTATCATCTAATAAATATGAAGGAGCAGATTATAGAACTGAATTCAATTTGATGATAGATTAATTTTGACTGTTGCCTTCTTGAGAGTTAAAAATTACAACTGTTACAATCTCTGTTATGCTATATGCTCAGATTCAACCTAACATTAGAGTTAACTAAATTATCACCATATACATTTGTACATGACTGCCATAAGGAAGAACATTTTACATTATGATGTTGTCTGTCTGTTCATTGGTATAAGTATATTTACACAAATTCTCCACCAGAGCTCAGGGTTCCAAAATTCAAAGTCGCTGAGAGATAAATAATGGTTTTCACACAATACTTCAAGTTCTCCATTATCTGTAGTTACCAAACTTTGTGGACAGCTTGCACATAAAAGAAGAACTTGAGCAATATCTTGTTTAAAGATAAAGATCATTGACTGAAAGAAGGAAAATAGTTTCAATTGTCAAGATTATTGAAAGAAGTGACTGGTTTTAGCAAAAAACATTTTCGTTATTGTATATGGTTACCGAACTTACTGTATGAAAGAACCGAATTTATTTCAAGGTCAGAATGTCTGAATTCAAGGTCAATATGGTAGAAAGAATATATATATATATATATATAATTTTGCCCTACATGACACACGTCAACTAAACCTTATGGTTAATTAGCATTAGGGGTAAGGAATAAATAAGACTATACATATCCAGGTCACAGAGACAAAGGTCAAGTAATGCTTCTTGAATGAAAATAACAGGTTATATATATATATATAAAATTTTGCCCTACATGACATACGTCAACTAAACCTTATGGTTAATTAGCATTAAGGGTAAGGAATAAGACTATACATATCCAGATCACAGAGACAAAGGTCAAGTAATGCTTCTTGAATGAAAATAACAGGTTTCTGCACCATAGTTTCAATTATCGATTTATATCATTATTCAACGAGGTGCCATTCATAGTTCACTTTTTTAATAGTACTTCATGTAATCTGAATAAAAACTGTACCTACGTTGAGGACCACTAATCCAATATTTCATAATGGATGAAGTTTAATACCACAAAGCACAAATTAAGCAATGAAGTAAAACTTTAAATTTTGTCAAATTGATTCATACAACTAATACCAGTTTTATCGAGGCTCATCTCCAAGCTGACATTGGTACAAATTCACTGACTAGGACAGTCCCGATTAATCATCTTTGTTATGAAGACAGCAACATTGTCCTCAGTGATCCTTTAAACTTGTTGACGTCAAAAGTGTTGTTAAACCTTGCAAAATATATGTGCCAGGCATTCTACTCACTCCGTCTCTCCATCCATGCAGTCAAGTTTTGCCTTTAGGTCAATTTCTATGAAATAGGATACAGCATTTATGTTCCATGAACACGTCTCATGATAAAATGGGTCTCACTCTCATCCTCAAAATTGTATCTATTTAGGTAATTCCTTTGAACAGAAGAACAGGCCTGCAAGTGCAGCCTTTCATTTAAGTGAGATCACCGGAGCACCTGCACCAGACAAGAAAGATCACATCATGATCAGCTACAGCTGAAGCCATCAGGAGAAAGTGATAACTATAAAAGACAGACTGATCAAACAAGGTTATGATGTGTGGATAGATATTGATGACATGCATGACTCAACACTTCAAAGCATGGCCGAGGCTGTAGAAGATGCGCGCGTTGTTCTTATATGCATGTCACAAGAATACCAGGACAGTCCAAACTGTAGAGCAGGTAAATATTTATAAACAGTGAAGCAGTCTTACTTGAGTATCTAAGATAGTTATGTTAACATTCTAGCCATTAAATAACATATATACTCTAGTATAATTCTAACCCAACTGCAAATGATAGAATCTGAGGCCAATGATCAAATCACTAGGCCTCTAGGCCACCAGCGCAGTCCACATTACATTCTATCCAGTAGGTACCATATATACTCAAGGGCCTCGAGTGACCGAGTGGTCTAAAGTGCTCTCCATTTTGGATCACAGCCATCTCACTTCTGTCTGCCTGGGTTCAAGTCTAAGATTCGGCTAATGTTGTTCTATGTGAAAGCTTGCAAGATGCTTCTCGTGGGTCGGTGGTTCTTTCTGGTGTTTTTCCCGGGGTTCTTTCTCCACTAACAATAATGACCGCCATGTAATGTCTATCATGTGCTGAAAAATGGCGTTAAACCTTACAACAACAGAAACAAAAACCATATATACTCTAGCATAAATCTAATACAACGTCAAAAATGCACGAATCCAGATCTGCTTCACATCTTTTACCATCCAATCTAGATATATGCAGTTTGTTAGGACTCATAAATAAAACAAACAAGATGGACCCTTATCAGCAGGCACATAGTGTGATGGAACATCGGGTCCTAGTTGTTTGCAGATGGATTCAACCCATTCCTAAGTACATATAATAAAAGAGCTCAGATCATATTTATTTATAGTTGCCATAATCAATACAACAATTCATCATAATTAAATAAATCGAACATATGTTTAGCATAATAGGCAAACTTAAAGCTGCAATTCTGCATAATTTGAATGAATAAAATAACAATTCAGCATAAATGGCAAAATCGAAATAGTAATTCGACACAATTGGAATGAATAAACCGAATTTTCAGCATAATCAGCAAGATTAAGACTATAGTTATGCATAATATGAATGAAAAAAGCAACAAATCAGCGCAATTTTCATTATTAAAACAGCAAGTCAGCATAAGTGTCATTATTAAAACAACAATTCAGCATATATGTAATTATTAAAGCAACAATTCAGCGCAATTGTAATTATTAAAACACCAAGTCAGCATAATTGTCATTATTAAAAAAAACAATTCAAGATAATTGTCATTATTAATAAAGCAAGTCAGCACTACTGTCATTATCAAAACAACAATTCAGTATAATTGTCATTATTCAAGCAACCATTCAGCATATATGGAATTATTAAAATAACAATTCAGCATAATTGTCATTATTAAAATAACAATGCAGCGCAATTGTCATTATTAAAACAGCGTCAGCATAATTATAATTATTCAAAGTTCAAGTCAGCATATATGTAATTATTAAAACAACAATTCAGCACAATTTTTTTTATTAAAACAGCAAGTCAGCATTATTGTCATTATTAAAACAACAATTCAGCGCAATTGTAATTATTAAAAAAGCAAGTAAGCAAATATGTTATTAACACAGTCAGTCAGAATAAATGTAATTATTAAAACAACAATTCAGCGCAATTGTAATTATTAAAGCAACAATTCAGCAAATATGTAATTATTAAAACATTTCAGCACAATTGTCATTATTAAAATCACAATTCAGCAAAATTGTCATTATTAAAACAACAATTCAGCATTATTGTCATTATTAAACAACAATTTAGCACAACTGTAATTATTAAAACACCAAGTCAGCATAATTGTCATTATTAAAAAAAACAATTCAAGATAATTGTCATTATTAATAAAGCCAGTCAGCACTATTGTCATTATCAAAACAACAATTCAGTATAATTGTCATTATTCAAGCAACCATTCAGCATATATGTAATTATTAAAATAACAATTCAGCATAATTGTCATTATTAAAACAACAGTGCAGCGCAATTGTCATTATTAAAACAGCGTCAGCATAATTATAATTATTCAAAGTTCAAGTCAGCATATATGTAATTATTAAAACAACAATTCAGCATTATTGTCCTCATTAAAACAACAAATCAGCATTATTGTCATTATTCAAAGAGCAAGTCAGCATTATTGTCTTTATTCAAACATCAATTCAGCGCAATTGTAATTATTAAAACAACAAGTCAACATATATGTAATTATTAAAACAACAATTCAGCATAATTGTAATTATTAAAACAATAATTCAGCACTATTGTCATTATCAAAACAATAATTCAGCGAAATTGTAATTATTAAAATAGCAAGTAGGCATATATGTAATTATTAACACAGCAAGTCAGAATTAATGTAATTATTAAAACAACAATTCAGCATATATGCAATTATTAAAACAACATTTGAGTACAATTGTCATTATTAAAGTCACAATTCAGCATAATTGTTATTATTATAACAACAATTCAGCATTATTGTCATTATTAAAACAACAATTTAGCGGAATTGTAATTATTAAAACAACAATTCAGCATAATTGTAATTATTCAAACATCAAATCAGCATATATGTAATTATTAAAACAACAATTCAGCATAATTGTCCTTACTAAAACAATAAATCAGCATTATTGTCATTAATCACAGAGCAAGTCAGCATGATTATCATTATTCAAACAACAATTCAGCGCAATTTTAATTATTCAAGTCAGCATATATGTAATTATTAAAACAACAATTCAGCATTATTGTCCTCATTAAAACAACAAATCAGCATTATTGTCATTATTCAAAGAGCAAGTCAGCATTATTGTCTTTATTCAAACATCAATTCAGCGCAATTGTAATTATTAAAACAACAAGTCAACATATATGTAATTATTAAAACAACAATTCAGCATTATTGTCATTATTAAAACAGTAAGTCAGCATTATTGTCATCATTCAAACAACAATTCAGCCTAGTTTTCATTATTCAAACAACAATTCAAGCAGCAAAGAGGGTGGACAGACCGAAACTATTTCAGACAAACCGAAACTATTTCAGACAAAATCCTAAAGGATTTCAACCGAAACTAATTCAAACAAACCGAAACAAATTCAGGCAGACAAAAAGAAAGAGAAATTAATTCGGTTTCTCACAAAATAAAGCTGCTATTGAGACAGAGTCTCCAGACAGACCCGGCGCTGATGGCGTTGTGGAGACGAATTGTTTTAACCGAATATCTGATCAAGTCCGATACAATATTTTGATCTAGGGTCATGCAAATTGATCGTTACAAATACATGTGGAATTGACTGAGCGTGACTAAAGAACTTTCTAAAAAGATTATAATCAATATCACCGCCGCACCAAGTTTGCCATAATATTTCGTAGCTTATGTGTGTCAACTCCATTAAATACACCAAGAATATTCAATTATCTCTGATTATTTTTGGTATTTGTGTGTATCGTTGAGTGACATTTATTACATCAGTTTTTTTATGCCTACCTTTGGAAAATATTTTAGCGGGATTCTTTTGATTGTCTAACATGACATCATCATATAAAGCTAAGTTGATAATACTTGCATCAATAACATCAATGTTCGGTGATTCCTCAACATCGGTTATAAACTCAATAATATCCTCATCGATTTCCGATTTTGCTTTTTCGTTAAAATCCTTTAACACCTCGTAACATCGCTGATCGTCTACACGCGGGGCTACTAAATACAATTTATCCCATGTCATCCATCTCGTTATTAAATTAAGTAACAAGTGCGTCTTGCCGCTTCCAGATGGTCCGGTTATAATCATACGAATAGAATTTGGTAGCGCTGCATGGTATTTAACTGCTTCTCGTGTTTTTGTCGCCGAAAAATCAATTACATACATGTTATTATAAATAAATTATGGATCTATATTGTGTGAAATGTTAGCTTCTGTGTACTAGCACAAATGACTTGACAACAATTACAACTAAAAATAACAGATTCGCACCTGCTGGTAAGTGCGTACAATGTCGTACAAAAAAATTTAGATTTGTTTCTATGAAATCTGGAGATGTTTTTTCAAAAAAAACAAGGAGTTGATATTGCAGCCAAGTAAGTAAAATTACCGGGAACACCAAGGGCAAAATATCCGGGAGAAAAACACCTTCCAGGGTATAGTTATTTTGGACCCGGGACCAGACACGATATCCGACTCGATGATCAAAACCAACCCAAACCCGGTGAATATTCAATAAACGCCATTGATAAGGCGTGTCATGCTCATGATGTTGCTTATAAAAGCAGCAATCTGCAACACAGACATATCGCAGATGTGAAATTGATTCATGAATTCTATCACTGATAAATCCTTCAAAGAAAAATTAGCTTCATGGTTGATAAAATCGGCGAAGAAAAGTAAATTAATGCTGGGTGCTGGTAATTAATAACATCATGGAATCTATTTATTATTCTCCAAAAGGGTACTGGAGGGGTAAAGCAGCAATCAGTAAACTCGCTAGCGCCGCAAAGGGGAAAAATACCACTGCAGCGGATTGGTTATCCAAACAGGCGATATGGCAAATTTATCTACCACCGCCTAAACAAATTAATTTCTCACATTTTGATGTCAGCGTCAATAATGAAGTTCATCAAGCTAATATATTATTTCTGCCTGATGATGGTGTTTACAATTATGCGCTAACTGCAGTTGATGTTGCGAGTAGATACAAACAAGCAGAGCCTCTAAAGACATAAGTCATCAACTGAAGTGGCTTCTGCGTTTGAAAGTATTTATCGAATGTGTTCTTGACCACATGGTGGTCTACAGTGGCCAAATCTATTATAAGTTGATCCTGGCAAGGAATTTCAGGGTGCAGTGTTATCAACAATGAAGCATCATAATGTTATCAACAATGAAGCATCATAATGTTTACCATCAGACGAGGAAATACTGCACTACATCGCGATCAGGCAATTGTTGAACGATTTAATCGGTCACTTGCTAAGCGGTTATTTGGATATCAATAAGCGAAGAAATTTATTCAGGATAAACGATCTCGTGAATGGTTCAAGAGATTACCGGGTGTAATTGCCGCGCTAAATACTCGAACAATCAACATGAAACCTAACAACGCTATTAAAAAGAAGTATATACCCATAAAACCACAAAATGATTTTTCAAAACAACCAATACTCGGCAATGTCACTGTTAGATATTTATATGAACCAGGAGAGCTTGAAGGTGGTAAAAAAAAGAGCTACTGATCCCAATTGGAATGTCACTGCACATAAAATATCTAGCATAATGAGATCCACGGATAGACCAGCAATCTATAGGTTGGATTCAACTGCTCCTCAGTGGGAGTTTACTCGTGAACAATTACAAGTGATACCCGAGGATATTCAATTACCGATTCGCGGTCTTAACTAGCACCTCTTCCTCTGTTGCACTCAAGACAAGTTAACATCACATTATCTCTGGTATGACCTAAGCTGCTATCTTTTCTGTCACCGGTAAATTGGCGAGGGTCTTAATCCGACCAACACCAACGCATTATATAATTACAAATCGCGCAGTGATTATTCTGTTGTTGCTTCAGTGTAATTATAAATTCAGCATTAGTGACAAATTCTCGTTTATTTTTTTATCCTGCTGCTTATAACCAGCAATTTTTTTCTGATTGTGTCAACGCTGACAATATCACTGATTGTGGTGTCATTATTATCTAAAAAAAACTCTTCGAAGCTTATTTATTCTTTGTACTCTGGACACTGCAAGATAAACTAAATTTGACCACTTGATGCGATCATCTACGATCTAAACAATTGTATCGGATATAGTCAATCCCTGCGAAGAATGTATCGTCGCAGCGTATTCTAGCTTCCATGGGAATCTATCAGCACGCAATGCATCTTCGACAACACCGATATCAACCAACACAATATCATTTAACACGAGAATCTGCTTCTCACTTTGTCCTGGAATATTAACTTTGATATTTTGTCTTCGTGTATCCTTGGGCCTATAAAACAGCGGCATTGGAAGTGTTGCAAATTTTTCTTTATGCGTGCTAAATAACTTCATCTGAAGTGTGTCTCTGACTATCTTTCTACTTGCCACTATCAACTCGTTTAGTTTCCAAGCGTCTCAGAAATCATTTAATAGTGTTTCTGAAATTATTTCACGCGCTATTTCACACTGGATTTTATCCGGTTGCAATCTGTTTAATTTCTTGAACTCGCGTAATTCATTATCAAGTGATCTATGATCAGTGCTAATTTCTTCATAATAGTCTACAAAATTCTTCAACCAATTATGCTGGGATAAACCGACAAACGGTGGTGGTTGACCATGATCGCCACACATTATCACTGTTGTATTCGCTAGCAATAACCAATCGAGAAACTTTTGTAATACATCTAACGACACTGTGCATATCTCATCCCAAATGATGATTTCAGGAATATATTTCTCGCCCAATCGATCAGGAGTCCATTCGTCACCTTTCTATCGAAAGAAACTGTGATAAGTGCAAGCATTAATTCCTCGTTGTTTCTTCTCTCTTGCAAGTCTGTGTGTTGGTGTTAGCACAGTCATGTTTGATTTCCCTCGAAATAATTCAATCGCACGAGTCGTCTTCTCTGACCCACCACAGCCATTTATGTAACTGGTTTTATACCTGCATATTGGATCGGAACACGACGGTACATTAGATAGTTATGATATCTGATTATTTTTCAAGTAATTGTTTTCAATTGTAACATCTACTGATTTAGAATAATCACGCAGTATTTCTTTTTTAATTCTTCATGATCCCCAACTCTCGTGGGAATTAGTGAATTCAGCCACTGCTTCTTTATGTTTTATGTCTATATAAAATTAATCAGTCTCGACTCTAACCGCAAATTCAGCAAATCTATTTATCATCCAAAGCAAATTAATAGAAGCATAAGCCAGCATAGAACCCCTTAGATGAACGTTCTGAGGATTATCTCCATCTGTGTAAGTAACAATTTTACCGAATTTTGTTATATCGGACAAGAAGGCCTCTTTACGACTGACATATATACCCCTAAATGTTGCATCTGCTATTATAAAATCGTATTCAACATCATCTATAATTAAACGTGAAGAATACCGTTTGTGGTTGTATTTTCCACCCTGAGTAAATTTATCGATTATTCTTTTACCGAGATCTTTTGCGTGTTTATTTCTAACTTCAAAGATCTCTTTGGAATATTTCACGATATATTCTTGGTCGGGAGAAGGAAATTATTTTTTGTTTTCGCTGATAATACTATCTAGACTATCGGTTTGTGGTAACCAGGCTTCAGTTTGTTTTCGATATGATACAATCGCTTCACTGACAATCAGCAATATTAGTATTTTGGAATCGATCATATACCATAATAACACTATTGGCATCCAGTGTTTTTCAGCGATGTGTCTACCAAATCAAACATAAACCCTTAGCAAATTAAAATGATACTACATGAGCTAATCCGGTTAAATCAAAATCGGGCAGTGGTCCATTAATCGCAACATAGGTCATTTCGTGTGTGATATGTCCAAATGTTTTAAAGTACTCAGAGCATTATCCATGCCCGAGAAAACTCCCCGGATAACACGCAGTTATATCAACCGGAATAACCCTTTTAGGGTGATATTTTGTATTCCATAATCCGCCATGGCCATATTTGACGCAGCTTGATTCGATATCTGAGAGAAATTCGGCTCTTATTGGTTTCCATAGATTTCTCTTTCTCGTGAAATGAGCTGCAACTGACGGAATTGTAAAACAGTTTGTTAGTAATTGTTTGTCGTGTTCCGTTCAAAAACCACTAGCTAGTTTTTCATCTCGTTGTGTGTGTGTGTATATATATATATATATATATATATATATATATATATATATATATATATATATATATATATATGTGTGTGTGTGTGTGTGTGTGTGTGTGTGTGTAAATGTGACGTCCATTCATCAAGCATACCTTCTTGGGGTTCTAACCCGTTATTTGACGAGTTAGATCCTCTCTCGGAGACTATGTTTCGTGGTGCCCCTGGGTCTGCTCAGATGTGAGAAGTACCTGAGAGGCCCACATGGGGTTATGTTGTCCTGTATGTATATGTAACCTCTGGGCCTCTCAGATGCGAATAACACCTGAGCGGTTCCAAATGGGGTTTTTCATGTATATCTCTAGGCGCAATAAGATGTGAATAACAGCTTAGAGCGAATGGAGCTCATATCATATATATCTCTAGGCGCAATAACGTGAATAACACCTTAGAGCGAATGAAGCTGATATCGTACGAAAATGGGTCAATATTGACCCCTATTTTTTTGTATTTGATATATATAAAATATATTAAATACATAATATATCATATAATGAATTTCAAAAATATGAATGACATTATAAATATGATTTCAAATTTGAAAAATCACAAAATACAATTATCATATAAATTAGATTGTAATCAGGTTCTTTCTGATTTTCAAGATATTGATGATAGCGCTCGGAATACTATGTATGTCTTGCCGAGGCAGTATGGGTTGATCAAACTAATTTAGCACGCGGCAAATGATTCTGTTGCATTTTGTAACGACATCAACAAATTTATCCCGCTATTCTCTGCGGTCGAAAAGGTCAGAGGTAAATTGGGCCAACAATATGAATCCAAGCGCACAATAAACTCAAAAATCAAAATAATAAGTGCAATCATCATACAGAATGAAAATATCTTCCCCGTTCGTTTGCCTCAACACAGTAAACACAACTAACATGTACAATACCCACGCGGTACAAAATACCTGTTTGCAGGTGAGCAATCCACAATTCTATAGCCCCATTGATAAATTGTATGAGTTGAAATTTTACAACCCCCATTGATAAATTCTAAAGACAGGTATGATAGTGTTATCTTTTCTTGCACGGTGATTTATCATCGAACAAGGAAGTAATGAAAACACTATAGTGAGATTTCGAGGGTGGGTGAGCATCCACGGATTTTTCACTTACAATTTAAATCGTATATTAATTTTTAATGGTAAATGAGGCCATAACAACTAGATTATCCCGCGAGAGATTAATAGCGATTAAGAGATTTATTCCTGTCGGTGATTCTGTTGGAAATAAGCTAAAAGCAGGACAAGAATTTCAAACCGCCTTCACAACGGGTACCGAACAATTAATCAAACCTGTTACTACAACTACTGAGAGAATTATATCGGGAGAGACTGTTGACGAAGAGGATAGAAAAAGGGTATTCTCCCATTGTTAAAACAGATAGCTGGAGATAAACAACAGGGTGATGTTACTAAAACAAAGAGTGTTTCTTTAGTGGATAAATTTACACAAAGGGTTAAGACACTAATAAAACAATTTCAATTATTAAAACAAAAGGATTATCACGCTTTTGGTGATTTTGCTGCTAAAAGCTATCATTCAAGGAGTTTTAAAGGACGAGTATAAAGATAATATAATATCACGCGATAATTGGTATGATTGGTTATATAAAATAAACAAACAGATTGATCGTTTAGATAAAAGGTAGTTGGGGTGTAAAGATTTTTTTTTAAAAAATAGTAAGTATGATAAACATCAAATAGAAGAACGACATATAGAAATAGAAGAACAACAACAAGAAGGAAAACGCCCAACACCAACACGGACACAAACAAGAAGACAAAAAAAACAAGAAAAAGAACTTCAATGGGATATACCACTTGAAGATGATTTAGAGAGGGAACGTCAAACACCAACACGGAGACAAAAAAAGACAAGAAGAACCTCAATGGGATATACCAATTGAGGAGGAGGATGAACTTTTCATATACTTACAAGATCAGGAAAAGGGCACACAAGGTGCAACCGGTTATAGTAGTGGGGAGGGATTTTCTCAGAGTGTAACTCCAAGGGGGTTTTCAGGTAGTGGTCTAGTTGGTTGTCCTAATAATATTCTCGGGGACATATCGAGATTAGAAGTTGTCGTAGGAGGGAAAAGAGCCGGAAATAACTCACCGGAAATAATTCATGAGGCAGCTGATATCTGCAGACGACTATTTGAGGTTGGTATCATGGATATTAATGTATATCGAGAGTTTATTGATGAGCTAGCGGACGGTTACCATAGTGACTAATGTCACTGATGACTAATCGAAAATCAAAAGGATTGCGCGATTAGATAAATGTCATTTAAAAAAGATGATCATATACTACAGCATCAATAAACCAACCATGGTCTACGTAGTAAACTCACGATTGCCTGTTTATAGAGCGTACTATGGAGATGGTCTTGGCAATACCATTGCAGGGTTATTTGCAAGAATGGCTCCAAAAATAGCACCAATCGCAAAACAATTATCAATGAAAGCTATTGATGTTATTCGTGATAAGGGTATTAGCGCTGTTGGTGATGCTGCCGGGAAAGCATTTTCCGCCGCTAAAGAAAAACTATTAACGTTAGTTCGGCGACGAAAGAAACCACCATTGATAAAATCAATGGGAGCACTACCATCTACGGAGATTATGCCTGCAAGTATTAGCAACATAATAAATAACCCAGTGGATCAAAAAATAGCATCACTGAACAATGAAGGATATGATACTCAGAGGAATATTACTGCAAATATGATAGTGGTAAGTGGTTTGAAATCGCAATTTAGATCAAGAAATATATAATAATATGATCAAATCGTCTCCTGATACAGCGTTTGATTTAGATGCCCCAGTACCCAAGAATGATTCTGTACGCTATTATTAATTCTCTTCCTATAATGCAGTACAACCAAAAAGTCGATCAAGAATCGAACTTCAGGTTCATGATACCAGCAAATAATTTCTACCCGCTGAAGCGTTTATCAAAGTAGAAGGAGAAATTGTAACAGCTGCTGATGATCCTGCTGTACTAGCACCGTATGACCTAAATGCCAAAGTCGGCTTTGTCAATAATGGTATCATGACGCTATTTAACAGCGCTAGATACATGATTGATGGAAGAGAAATTGAATCCATAGAGCATGATGTTGATGTTGCCACAACAATAGTGGGTTTAGCAAGTTACTCTGATGATTATACAACATCAGCAGGTCCGTCTATGATGTTCGCAAAGGATGCTAATGATCACGCTGAAAACATTCATCATACTAGGGTAAAGGCAACACGAGATACTGCAGTTGATCCAGAACCAGCCGGATATGTGAAACGAGCTGCCAATTTTGATGTTGTAGATATTAATCGTACTTACAACCAAGGGTTTGCAACACGAGTATTAATGTTGGAAGGACGGCGTATATTATTCTCATGCGCGATTCCACTGCATCATATTTTTGAATTTTGTAGAAATATTAGAAAAGTTATCTATGGAGCGAAACATGCAATAGTACTCGGGCGAAGCGGCGACGATAATAATGCAATCTGGCGTGGTGCTGGTGTTGATGATGGTAAAGTCAATATAATAAAACTATCACTGTGGATGCCAGTAATGTCTCCATCAATCACCGCAGAGGAAAAATTACTATCATTTATGGGTCATGGAGGAAAATCATTTTTATCATGGCTAACAACTACCACGGATACCATGGATTCTACTGTTAATGGTGTATTTACATGGCACCTGGCATCGAAACAGGGGGTTTCTGCGCAGCGGCATATATTTGTTGCGTTACAGGATAAATCGCGATTAAATTCACAAATACACAGCCATATGATATTTGATCAATTGGGTGTTAATGAAGTCTCGTTGAGGATAAACGGCCAATAAGAACCATCCGAGGATATTTTACTTAATTACGGACAAAACCAAATAGCACGCGCGTATTATCGTTTGCTATCATTTCTGGGACGCGATAATAATGTGGATACTGTTCTGCAAATATCAAAATGGATTTTAAAATCAATATCCCATCTACTACTTTTCATTGGAACATCTTGACTTAACCAGACAATCCGTCGTTGACATACATTTCAGAGCTCGTGTAACCGCTCCTCCTGCTGGTGGTTACAGAGCAGTTGCTGTCATTCTCAGTAAATAAATCAATGCTACTTGAAGGTGTTGGTGGACGAATGAGGGTAGCTGATGCACCAGTAGAAAAGATGTTGTAGACAATTAGATCAGTCTGTTATTAAATAAAATGTCGTACAGTCATGTTAGTGTTACATTAACTCCTAGTCAAATTAAAAAATTGCAATCGGAATCAGCTAAAAAAATGTGGAACTACGATATCGCTGAAACACAATCAGATGTCTGGAGGTCAGAATAAATTATCATTGACAACTCTTCAGATAAAACACTTCAATGATGCTATCAAGAATAAAAAATAAACAAGACGGGACTCCAGACTGGAATGTTGTTTCTTTACCATCTGGGTCCTACCAAATCGAACAGATCAATAACGAATTACAGCGTAGAATAAAATCCATTACTGGAAAAGAATAGAAAAATCGCTATAACAGTTCGTGAACCAACACTATCATCAGCGATTGATATAAACTCGCCCGAGTATGTCGTAGATATCTATCAGAGATCTATAAGAACAATACTAGGATGGCCTGAAAAAACTCCTCCACCTGAACCTAAAAAAATCTGATTATGTCACGGATAAACAATCATACCACGAATTTACCCCATCATATACAGAACACCTCCGTGATATAAAAAATCAACACCACTGGGAAGTAATTTTTATTACCCTAATAAGGATTACGCCTTTTGGAGATTTTTTATTGGACCGAATACAGAATTAAATTATATAGAAATTTTACAGAGTAAATTTATTGAATACTTTAGAGAGATCAATCAAGAACACATTCGACAACTACAACAGGCTTTTCGCGAGTCTAATCAAAGTGAAATTATTAAACGAATTGAAATATTAAATCAGCTTGTATCCGAAGATATTTACTAGAAAATAATTCAAGTAAATATTCATGCTGATACTAAAAACAATCTCTCTAGACAATTTTTTTAACTCTATACAATATAACAGAAACTGATCTAACAAATTTTAAATTTCTTGGATATAACGCAGACGAACTTAAAAAATCCGTTAATGATCTTATCAATGAAATTTTTACTGTCTTACTCACCGCATGGAGACAACAACACAAGGGTTCAACTATCCTCAAACATATAATGATCCAGACGGCGGCGGGCGGCATATTGCTCCTCAAAATGTGAATATATCCTCGGTGATTGCAACAAATCTAGTATGTGATACTATTGAATTAAGTTACCAAATAAATCTCAAAAGATCAAATCAAGCCCAACAAGGATATATTTTATATTCATTTGCACCAACGGCTCCACCGGGATTTCTAATAATTGAAGATCCAACTAATAAGATCTATATGCGATGTCATAATGATTCATTAACAATAATTAATTTCAAACTAACCGACCAGTCCAATAATTTGATTGATTTACGAGGAGAGATTTTACAAATTAGTCTGTTTGTGAAATTGTAAACAATTTTCGTCCTAAGACTTTCATCGTAAAGGATTTTCAATTTGTCTCCAAAACGCCATCAGTGCCCGGTCTGTAGCGTAAAATCCTAAAGGATTTCAACAGAAACCATTAATATTTTTGTTTTGTCTGCGAAATAGTTTCGGTTTGAAATAGTTTCGGTTGAAATCCTTTAGGATTTTGTTTGAAATAGTTTCGGTTTGTCTGAAATAGTTTCGGTCTGTCCACCCTCTTTGCTGCTATTCAGCATAATGTCTGATGGCAAGACAAAAACATTGAAGACATTGAATTCCACATGAAGATGTTGGAAAATATTCTTACAAAAACTGAGCGAGTCAAATCAAATGGCACACAACATAATATATATGCAAGTAAAGCATATTAAAGGGACACTAATTGATATAAAATTTAGTGTGTAGGTAAATTAAACAAATCCCAGCTAGGAACTGAAGGATCACATTAAAAACAATATAGATAATTTAAATTATAAGTTACATTTCAAACTTTTGAAACAAAAATCAGTTCAAACACCACTATCAATGCTGAGATATGAAATTATAGGTTACCTTTGCATATTTGCCATAATTAATTATATAAATGTGATTGATAATTAAAAAGCTTCCTTTTGATGTAGTCACATGGGTTGATCAATTTTATTTTGTGAAATTTTGTTTTGAATTTGCCGTTACTTAATTTACTCTTGGTCATATTAGTTCTTACTTCAATGTTTTATGCAAATGTGATCTCATTCTACCGAATAATTTGATATGCATTACATACAATGGTTTTAATTTAGTTTAGTGTTCCATAACACTGCAACACAAAGTCATTGTGTGTTCCACGAGAATGTTTTTCTAGCGCATCACCCTATCCTTATGATATGTCTTGATCCTTCAAGACTGTCGGTGGATCAATTTCCGGAAATTGAATTGCCACTATAGATGCATAGACTTTAGCCTCTTTCAGTGCTGAGAGTTGTTGACCCAAATCATTGCATGTGTGGATTAAATGAATCAGAAGTGTACTGGTCACATTCTGATATATGGTCAAGGAAGGGTTCAAAGGACAACAATCGGCTCTCCAGTTTGAAGAGACACGGCGTATCTTACATTTTGGACTCAGTTTACTCCTCATTTGACTGTGGTGAATGAGATCTCTATGCGATGTAGTAAGTACATGACGTTTTCTAGGAAGTGTAATGGCTGGACTTCTACGCTCTATGATGATACCTTTGGCTATGGGTCAAGCTTCGCCTTATAGTTATGACACTGAAAACACTTTATCTAAACTACATTGCTTAGTACTATAGCCTTGCACATGAATCCTTTTCTTCAGACTCGTTCAATCGTTTGAAAGAGGAATGTCTGTCTCCAGTTGATTGGTGGCAACCATTACTAAAATCTCATTGCATGCATTGTCCATATCCTTGGCACTATATGTGGAGTTGCACGACGACCAAAGGGATCTTTAAGGATCCTAGTAACACCATTCTTAAGGCTGTTCCCATGGAGTCAGGGACCCTCATAGAAAGATATGAAAAAAACACAGAGAGAGACAGACCGACAGATATACAGACAGAGAAAAAGAGAGACTCTGTGTGTGTGTGGGTGGATGGGTGGGTGGCTGTCAATAAGCACTACCAATACAGTAGGCAGGTGAAAAGGATACCTTCCTAAAGATGGAATTGTTGTACAGAGTGACTTTGCAGTGACTGTTTCATGTAGGCCTTTAAATGAGACACAGATAATCTACTGGAATCAATATATGGTTATCTTCCATCCAGGAAGTTGCCTATTACAAAGAGACCGATGAACTAAGCCACACATTTTTGTTTTTGTCATTGATACAATTTCGCATACTTTTAAACACTTTCTGCATTTCTGGACATAGCACATTCATAAGCTGAATGAGATGAAACATAATCTTAAGTATGTCCATTATTGGATAGATTCGTCATCAAGCCAGTGCAGAAGCGGATTTATATTAAATTTGATTGCTAATGACATAAGCCTGTACTCCATTGGTACCTCTTGGAATTACTTCAAATCTATGGTGAAGGGCCATGCGACGGATTGGGAGGGACAGGGAAAAAAATGATCCATGAAGCTATAACAGTGAATTGCTGTAATCCAGAATGCTTTAGATTTTCATGCATGGGGGACAAAATCAAATATGACTGGGTTACACATTAACAGTGTAATCATTTTATCTTCGTATAGAATATAAATAAGTCATAATGATAGCCCGATCAATGATCTCAAGGGGCATACACATTTTAAACTTTCGTGCTTATATTTTGTATCGGAAACTGTTCTGATTAGAATGTTATTAATTTGACAACTAGGATACTTTCAATGTTAGAAGATTCACTATTATACATTTACATGAAATTTAGAAATAGTAGGATATTTGTAGTATTCGAGATTTCACTCTATAGTGGAGTGTACACAAATTTAAGTGCAACAAAGTGAATAAGCTTTGTGTGTCAAACAGAAGCCTTTATCATGGTCATAGTTTCCATTTAAAGTTAAATGAATTGACAATAAACATTAAAACCTTGTATGATTGGATGAAAATGGTTATTGGCGTCAACTGGGAATTGAGGACTGCTGGGTTTTAGAACAAATTTATTAATTGATTAGGACTTTTCCAGAGGCAGAATATGCATTTAAACGGAATAAGAAAATTATTCCCCTTAAGATGGAAGAAAAGTATGAACCAGATGGATGGCTAGGCATTATTATTGGAACAAGACTCTTTTACGAGTTCTCTGGAAAGTACCGTTTTGAAGCTAAGATTAAAGAGCTCATTCGTGGGATTACTATCAGCTATGGTAATGAAGATCTACAGCTTGAAATACGACCCAATAACTACCATCATGTAAGTATAAAATACAAAACTTAGGCTAGTCTATTTTGTTTTTAATTTGTAAAACTTTGATACTAGATTCAGATACAGTAAGTAATAAAGTGCACCAGTCACTTTCTGCACATTGGAATCAAGCAAATAATAAAGTATACCGGTGACTGGCTGTATTTTGGAATCCTGTAAATAAAGATGTTCATCAGTTATTCACTGTATATAGGTATCAAGTAAATAAGCAAGTATACAAATCAGTCTGTGGGTATTGGGATCAAATAAATAATAAGTTACATCAATCACTCACTGCATATAGGTTTCCAGTAAATAATAAATTAGACCAGTTACATGCTGCTTATATGGATCCAAGAAAGAATGAGGTACTCAAATCACTTAATGCAGATTGGGATCCAGTAAGTAAACTAAATAACTAAGTTTACCAATCCCTGCCTGAATATATATATATTGTCATCCAGGAAAAACAAAAAGTACACCAAATCACTCATTACAGTAAATAATAAAGTATATCAGTCACATCAGAGCATGATCCACCTGCAGTAAATATTATGTAAGCATTTTTATAAATATACTGTGATAGGTAATATGCATTTTTATAAATATACCATGATATGTAATGTCCATTTTTATAAATATACTGTGATAGGCAACATTCATTGTATCGTCTGTGTTCATTACTTGTCTATCCATCCATCTATTACTGTTATCCTTGTAACCAGTCTGAGAGAAGGTACTAATAATTAGCATGATTTTTGAAGAATGAGAAACTAACAAGATGTCAATCTTGGTCTTGCTTCCCTAATGGAGGAGGGTGTAAGAATTCAAAATGGAGGATAGTGTGAGGTCTAAAGAACACATTTTGATTTTTTTTAAAATATGGATTCCTTCCTTTAGATTTGAATTTGGTCTACATGTACTAAAGGAGGGCTTCTTATGCTTAACATGATGAGTCATATTTAGAATTATGAGACAAAGGTTTCCAATGAATGCAGCATGGAATTAGAGTGAGGGGTGGATGGATCAGAGTGAGAGTGTACAAGGGAAGGCCTAGTTAAATGTGTGTTAATATTTGGAAGGCTTCATTAATTATTATTATTATTGTGTTCACATTCTACTATTGGATGCACAATGGTAAAAGCTTCATCCACTTTAAAAGAAGGCTTGGCTAATATTTTATTATTTATTTTCTGATGGTGATTACCCTTCATAAACCCAGCAACAAAAACAACATGATATTGCTGTATTATTTACTTGTGGTGTCTCATTAAAACGTCCTTATGATAAAATGTTCAAACTGTAATTTTCCTCAAAGTAATTTAATTATGGAGAAGATTTTACATGAAATATGTAATGTCTTTTTAAAAAATTACTTTTAAAAAAAATGGTTTCACTGATTGCCTATATTTAACTAGGAATCACAAAATTATTGAAATGCTGCTTTTTTCCAATGAGAGAAAAATGTTCTGGTTTTATTCCTTGAGTCTGCAATACAGTACGACATCAAAGCATCCGAAGCAGTTTTAGATGCCTTGTATGACATCATGACCTTATGAGTTTTATAACACTTTATGCACATGAAATTTAAATATAGCATCCTTACACAGGAAGATACCATGGAAACAGGGGATTATGTATGGATATGGACACCCGATCATGTCAAGAAATGGATTGAAAAACACAATCTCCCAAAGTAAGTAAATTGCACATGCATGTACAGTCCTCTTCATTATAAAGTCCCTTGATATACTGTTGCTTTCTTTATTATAAAGTCTGCAGGTACAGTCTAACCCCTTGTAAAGACTTTTGGTACATTCGCCACTTCTAATAAAACCCCTAGTTACATTTTTCACTCATTATAAAGTCCATTGGTTCAGTTTTCACTCATTATAAAGATCCTTTTATTCACTTCTCATAAAGCATATTGATACAATCATCACTAATTATAAAGTCATTTGGTAAAATTTGTACAGTCTTCACTAATTATTAAGTCATTTGGTATAATGCTGCCTTTTTCCAACTAATTAGTACAGTGTTCACTAATTATAAAGTCATTTGGTATAATGCTGCCTTGTTCAACTAATTTGTACAGTCTTTACTCATTATAATTACCCTAAGTATACTGATGCCTTTTTCAACTAATGTGTACAGTCTTCACTCATTATATATATATATATATATATATATATATATATAAAACTCAATAAGCATTGTAAATAAGACATACTGTCTTTAATGTGTTCCCTTTACTCTTCAATATACATGGCAAATGAGACATTCTATGCATTAAGATTGTGTTGCCTTTATCACTCAATAAACACTGTAAATGTGACATACTGTCTTTAATGTATTCCCTTTGTTCTTCAATATATGTGGTAAATATAACATGCAATGCATTAAACTTATGTTGCCTTTATTGCTGAAAATTGATCAAACTCTTCATTTTTATTTCAGGAAAAACTTTGAAAAATTGACTGGTAAAGATCTTGCACTTTTGGTGAGGACGAGATCAGAGGTATGAAGCCCAAGCAGTTCTAAAATTGTTAACTCTCAATTGTGTGTTAGAGTCCTCAATACCCACCCACCCATCATCTGATTTTCTTTAACCCCCAGTCCTGATGCTATGTTTTGTTTGTTTACTCAATCTCACCCCAGTTCTAACAACATAGAGATTTTTGAATTGCGTCCTTTGGCAAAACATCAAGTTCATGAATTTACAAAAATTAGGTTAAATTTCACTGAAACTTTATAGAATGCATGCATAACGTATTTAGCAGTCTTTATTTATAGAAAATATTCAACATTATTTGAAATGTGTTGCATTATAGTTCATCTTCTTGTGTACAATAACTCTACAACTACAAACAAGTAATATGGGTTATGTTCTGTTTGATAACAGCATAAAAGTATTGACTATTCCAGGCTTAATGGCGGTGCTATGACTGGCTCAATGGCATAACGATTTCACTATGGTTGTCTTAATGATATGCAAATATTGACTATGGCTGTCTTAATGGCATAAAAGTATTTACTATGGCTGTCTTAATGGCATAAAAATATTAACTATTGCTGTCTTAATGATATACAAGTATTGACTATGGCTGTCTTAATGGCATAAAAATATTGACTATGGCTGTTGTAATGACATAAAATTATTGACTATGGCTGTTGTAATGGCATAAAAAATATTGACTATGGTTGTCTTAATGACAAAAAAGTATTGACTATGGCCGTCTTAATGACATTAAAGTATTGACTATGGTTGTCTTAATGACATTAAAGTATTGACTATGGTCGTCTTAATGACATGAAAGTATTGACTATGGCTGTCTTAATGACATAAAAGTATTGACTATGGTTGTCTTAATGACATTAAAGTATTGACTATGGTTGTCTTAATGACATTAAAGTATTGACTATGGCTGTCTTAATGACATAAAAGTATTGACTATGGCCGTCTTAATGACATAAAAGTATTGACTATGGTTGTCTTAATGACATCAAAGTATTGACTATGGTTGTCTTAATGAAATAAAAGTATTGACTATGGCTGTCTTAATGACATAAAAGTATTGACTATGGCCGTCTTAATGACAAAAGTATTGACTATGGTTGTCTTAATGACATAAAAGTATTGACTATGGCTGTCTTAATGACATAAAAGTATTGACTATGACCATCTTAATGACATAAAAGTATTGACTATGGTTGTCTTAATGACATAAAAGTATTGACTATGACTGTCTTAATGACATAAAAGTATGGACTATGACTGTCTTAATGACATAAAAGTATTGACTATGGTTGTCTTAATGACATAAAAGTATTGACTATGGTTGTCTTAATGACATTAAAGTATTGACTATGGTTGTCTTAATGACATAAAAGTATTGACTATGGCTGTCTTAATGACATAAAAGTATTGACTATGGCCGTCTTAATGACATAAAAGTATTGACTATGGTTGTCTTAATGACATCAAAGTATTGACTATGGTTGTCTTAATGAAACAAAAGTATTGACTATGGCTGTCTTAATGACATAAAAGTATTGACTGTGGCTGTCTTAATGACAAAAGTATTTACTATGGTTGTCTTAATGACATAAAAGTATTGACTATGGCTGTCTTAATGACATAAAAGTATTGACTATGACCATCTTAATGACATAAAAGTATTGACTATGGTTGTCTTAATGGCATAAAAGTATTGACTATGACTGTCTTAATGACATAAAAGTATGGACTATGACTGTCTTAATGACATAAAAGTATTGACTATGGTTGTCTTAATGACATAATAGTATTGACTATGGTTGTCTTAATGACATTAAAGTATTGACTATGGTTGTCTTAATGACATAAAAGTATTGACTATTGTTGTCTTAATGACATAACAGTATTGACTATGGTTGTCTAATGACATTAAAGTATTGACTATGGTTGTCTTAATGACATAAAAGTATTGACTATGGCTGTCTTAATGACATAAAAGTATTGACTATGGTGGTCTTAATGACATAAAAGTATTGACTATGGTTGTCTTAATGACATCAAAGTATTGACTATGGCTGTCTTAATGACATAAAAGTATTGACTATGGCTCTCTTAATGACATTAAAGTATTGACTATGGTTGTCTTAATGACATAAAAGTATTGACTATGGCTGCCTTAATGACATAAAAGTATTGACTATGGCCGTCATAATGACATAAAGGTATTGACTATGGCTGTCTTAATGGCATAAAAGTATTGACTATGGCTGTCTTAATGGCATAAAAGTATTGACTATGGCTGTCTTAATAACATTAAAGTATTGACTATGGCTGTCTTAATAACATTAAAGTATTGACTATGGCTGTCTTAATGGCATAAAAGTTTTGACTATGGCTGTCTTAATGGCATAAAAGTATTGACTATGGCTGTCTTAATGACATAAAAGTATTGACTATGGCTGTCTTAATGGCATAAAAGTATTGACTATGGCTGTCTTAATGACATAAACTATTGACTATGGCTGTCTTAATGGCATAAAAGTATTGACTATGGCTGTCTTAATGGCATAAAAGTTTTGACTATGGCTGTCTTAATGGCATAAAAGTATTGACTATGGCCGTCTTAATGACATTAAAGTATTGTCTATGGTTGTCTTAATGACATAAAAGTATTGACTATGGCTGTCTTAATGACATAAAAGTATTGACTATGGCTGTCTTAATAACATAAACGTATTGACTATGGCCGTCTTAATGACATAAAAGTATTGACTATGGCCGTCTTAATTACATTAAAGTATTGACTATGGCTGTCTTAATGGCATAAATGTATTGACTATGGGCGTCTTAATGGCATAAAAGTATTGACTACGGCTGTCTTAATGGCATTAAAGTATTGACTATGGTTGTCTTAATGGCATAAAAGTATTGATTATGGCCGTGTTAATGGCATAAAAGTATTGACTATGGCTGTCTTAATGGCATAAAAGTATTGACTATGGCCGTCTTAATGGCATAAAAGTATTTACTATGGCCGTCTTAATGAAATAAAAGTATTGATTATGGCTGTATTGACTATGGCTGTCTTAATGGCATAAAAGTATTGACTATGGCTGTCTTAATGGCATAAAGTATTGACTATGGTTGTCTTAATGGCATAAAAGTATTGACTATGGCTGTCTTAATGACAAATGTATTGACTATGGCTGTCTTAATGGCATAAAAGTATTGACTATGGCTGTCTTAATGGCATAAAGTATTGA
Source organism: Unio delphinus (assembly GCA_029339505.1). Taxonomy (NCBI): domain Eukaryota; kingdom Metazoa; phylum Mollusca; class Bivalvia; order Unionida; family Unionidae; genus Unio; species Unio delphinus. The sequence goes on from JAQISU010000144.1 coordinate 655,439, forward strand.
CTATGGCTGTCTTAATGGCATAAAGTATTGACTATGGCTGTCTTAATGGCATAAAGTATTGACTATGACTGTCTTAATGGCATAAAGTGTTGACTATGGCTGTTTTAATGGCATAAAGTATTGACTATGGCTGTCTTAATGGCATAAAAGTATTGACTATGGCTGTCTTAATGGCATAAAGGTATTCACTATGGCAGTAGAGAGTATTTGTAGCAGCGTGGATATTATGTCATTATAGAGCGGATTCAGTTCACAGTATTGGATCTTCTTGGTTTCACTTGTATTATACATACTTTACTGATACATAGTTCATAACACAGCATCATTTATTTACACACAAAGTATTTGTAATCAGAAATATTATATTATATTCATTTCTTTCAAATACTATATCTTTCATTTCAGGCCCCAGAATTTTTCTACAATTGCTTACAGAAGAATTTGGGCATCACTAGTTTGCTGACCATGGCGATGTTTCTAAGAGGATTAGATGATTTGTCCATATAATACAAAATAAATATTCCAGTGTTTTCCTCAGTTTTATTATCTGACTGCATTGACTGTAAAATAAATATTAGATGTAATATTTGTATAAAATTTAGAATGAAATGTCACTGTAATCTTTTAACCATTACTAGGGTTGCTGTATGTTTCTTTATTTTTAATCATTACTGGGTTTGCTGTATGTTTCTTTATTTTTAATCATTACTGGGCTTGCTGTATGTTTCTTTATTTTTAATCATTACTGGGCTTGCTGTATGTTTCTTTATTTTTAAGCATTACTGGGCTTGCTGTATGTTTCTTTTTTTTTAACCATTACTGGGCTTGCTGTGTGTTTCTTTTTTTTAACCATTACTTGGCTTGCTCAGATTGTTTCACATGACTTGCTATGAAAATGTTTCAAGTGTACCATTGCACTGCAAGATATATCACTTACATTCATGGTTTATAGATTTTTGCATTACCTGTTTTGTAATATAGTCTTTTTCTAGACCTATGTCTGCATACATGCTCAGTTTGAGAGATATTCCAAGCCAGGTAAGTAGGGATGAAGATTCATCATGAGAACTCATTCAGTCAAAATAGGTCACTTTAACTTTTATTTTCCATTATTGTTACCCATATTTGTCTTTATGTTCAGCTCAGTTTTGTAGACACAGCTGCTTTCAGAGTCATGTGACTTAGTATGTAGATGCCTCAAGAGAAAGTAAAGTACTCTTGAGTCAAAACAAGTCACTGCGGCCTGATTAAGTAACCTAAGTTACCTTTGGATGGACTCAATTTCCTAAATACAGTTAATTCAGTGATGTGACTTGATAATATGTAGAATACATTGTAATAAGTACTATTTCATTTTGAATGAAAAAGATTTGTATGTGGTCAAAGGCACTTGATATTACTTATCACTGAGATTCATATCTGCATGTATGAGTTCATGTCTCAGACTCAGCTAAAATGGAAATGTGAGAAAGTCTGCTGGCAGCTTCCCATGGGTCAGTAATTTCTTCCCATGGGTCAGTAATTCTTTCCATGGGTCAGTAATTCTTCCCATGGGTCAGTAATTCTTCCCAAGATTTTTCCGGATTCTTATGCACCAAATATACTGGTCACATTGTATAGAATATCATGTGATAATAATAAATAATATAGCCAAGAAAAGCTTTGTAATGAGTCCATATCATCATTGGTTACTAAGTTGTATTTTTTTTATTGCATAATCTATGAGTGTTTGTGAAAGCTAAATGCACTATAGACTATTTGCACTTTAAATAAGGTGTCTTCACAGCCTTTTGCAAAATCATTATTGATTCATAATTGATCAGCAACGTCCATAAGAAAGGCAATGCTTTATGGGAAATTCCCAAACTCAAATCTGGTTCCATTCCCATGTGGATTAAAAAAAAAAGCTTATGTCCCAGGTTTGATGAAAACCTGATTTTCTCTTAGACCGTAATAAATTTTCTGCAATGCTGACTACTTACTAGACCATCGTCAACAAGATTAACAAAACATTGGCAAAGGTAAATCAAAAAGGTAGACAAAGGTAGTGTAGTAGGGACTTTTTAGATCATTTAACTGTTTTCCACTTTCCTTCCAAAACAGTATAAGCAGAATCTTTACAATACACTCACCCCATGACCTTAAGGACATGAATCATTTCAAACGAAAATGGACAATTATCAGAGTCTTCAGCTGGATGTTTACAAAAGTTGAAAAACAAACTTCATGTTTTGGACAAAACAGCACAGGATAACATTAGAAGAAAACAGAAACAATACAAAGAATCTTTTGCATGTAAACTGTGCTGATGTGTTGCCAGCTATTCTCGTGGCTTATCGGAAAACAAAGTGTACAAACTCTACTGGATTTGTTCCATATGAACTTGTTTTTGGACATAAACTGCGTCTTCCTTTAGATGTTACACTGGATTCAAATGAAAATGGAAAATTATCAGAGTCTTCAGCTGGATATTTACAAAAGTTGAAAAACAAACTTCATGTTTTGGACAAAGCAGCACAGGATAACATTGGAAGAAAACAGAAACAATACAAAGAATATTTTGACCGTAAAGCATCAGAGCCAAACTTCTACTTGAGTCAACGTGTATGGTTACACAACCCAATAGTACCTGTAGGAAAATCTTCAAAATTCCACAATAATGGACTGGACCATACTACATTAGTGATATTGGTCCTAACCACACGTATATGTTACATGACTGCAGTACTCGTAAGCTGCAGAGAGCCCTGGTTCATGCTTATCGCTTGAAAGTATACAGTGATCCAGCACTACGACAGCAGCACTCTCTGACAGAAAAGCCAGAAAGATGGTCATGGTGACCTACTGTTTGCACCAGATGTGGAGATATCACCCTCCCACGAAGAAGATCCAGTGAGACCTACAAAGAGCCCATCACATGGATTAGACCAGTTAGAACTCTTGAGGGACCCATCGCGAGAGTCAACGCAAAACTGGGGAATAATTGATAAACTATTAACTTGTGCAAGACATCAATGAAAAAAGGTCTACAAAGTGAAGTGGCAGGACTATTCAAAAACAACATGGGAACCTGCAGAAAATTTACGAGACATTTTGATTCGTGATTTCATGTCAACTTCACTATACATGCAGAATTGTAACCTGTTTATCTTCTGGTACTGATGTTCATTTATTTATAGGTTTTTAACTTATTGTTTAATTGTTTCTTTCAACATGTTTTATAGATTGATTTTGTAATCAGCACATTATAGCCAGTAGTATCATCACATGACAATGAAATCTAAATAGTGCCTCTTTATCCGACCACGTATATGCTACCATTAAATGTTTTGCACCATAACTCAAGTTATCCATGATCAATAATTAACAAACTTTGTACATGGCTTGTACTTTACTTTCAACTGTATAGACTTCGGACTTTTTTCCACCAATTTAATAAAGCAAAATAGTTTACATATAATAACATTAATTCTAATTCATAGAACTAGACAAATAACATTAATACCCCATAACAAATGTACAACAATAACATTAGTACTGCATCACAGATCATGACAAATAACATTAATACTCAATAACAGATGTATAACAATAACATTTGTAAGACATCACAGATCTAGACAAATATCATTAATACTCCATAACAGATGTACAACAATAACATTAGTAGTACATCACAGATCGTGATAAATAACATTAATACTCCATAACAGATATACAACAATAACATTAGTACTACATCACAGATCATGACAAATAACATTAATACTCAATAACAGATGTATAACAATAACATTTGCAAGACATCACAGATCTAGATAAATTACATTAATACTCCATAACAAATATACAACAATAACATTAGTACTACATCACAGATCGTGACAAATAACATTAATACTCCATAACAGATGTACAACAATAACATTAGTACTATATCACAGATCATGACAAATAACATTAATACTCAATAACAGATGTATAACAATAACATTAGTACTACATCACAGATCGTGACAAATAACATTAATACTCAATAACAGATGTGTAACAATAACATTTGTAAGACATCACAGATCTAGATAAATAACATTAATACTTCATAACAAATGTACAACAATAACAATAACATTAGTACAACATCAAAGATCGTGACAAATAACATTAATACTCCATAACAAATGCACAACAATAACATTTGTAAGACATCACAGATCTAGACAAATAACATTAATACTCCATAACAGATGTATAACAATAACATTAGTACTAAATCACAGATCATGACAAATAACATTAATACTCAATAACAGATGTATAACAATAACATTAGTGCTACATCACAGATCATGACAAACAACATTAATACTCCATAACAAATGTACAACAATAACATTTGTAAGACATCACAGATCTAGACAAATAACATTAATAATCCATAACAGATATACAATAATAACATTATTACTATATCACAGATCATGACAAATAACATTAATACTCAATAACAGATGTATAACAATAACATTAGTACTACATCACAGATCGTGACAAATAACATTAATACTCCTTAACAGATATTCAACAATAACATTAGTACTACATCACAGATCATGACAAATAGCATTAATACTCCATAACAAATGTACAACAGTAACATTTGTAAGACATCACAGATCTAGACAAATAACATTAATACTCCATAACAGATGTACAACAATAACATTTAACCCACACCAAAAATGCCTACCCTTTGCGCATGAGATTCTCACGTGAGATATGAATTGCATTACAGATGAAGATCAATAACATTGGTACTATATCACATATCTATAAAAAATAACATTAGTTCTACATCACAGATCTAGACAAATAACATTAATACTCCATAACGGCTGTACAACAATAACATTAGTACTACATCACAGATGAAGATCAGTAAGATTGGTACTACATCGCAGATGTATAATTATAACAGTGGTACTACATCACAGATGTATAATAATAGCATAACGATTATGATATATACATTTTTAAATCAATTTGCAATGCAGAACATGTCAGGAGTAAAACGACAAATAAATCCATTATTAGGACTTGTGCCAATGTATTTTATGTCATGGATGGGAGACTCTGACATATTTCAGGGTTCTACAACAATTTGCAAAATTTAAGCAGAAGACCTTGTTAAATCTTGAAAAATATATTGTAAGTAGATATAGTAAATTTTATGAATTATGCTAATAAATATTACTAAGAATTTTCTATATTTCATAACTTTTTCAGTAACAAATAAAAGCTTTGAAACTGTTTTGTATTAGTTTATTAATTTTTGAGGCATTTATAATCCTATTCAATTTCGTTTACACATATACATGATACGAAAGCATAAATACCACTCATGAATATCTCTAACGAATACATAATACTTTGTTTTTAACACACTGATTTAATTATGCTGCTTATTAAGTTACAAATCAAGTGCTGATGAATATTAGGCAAGATCCAGTGACGTTTATAACACAGCTAAAAAGACAAAATACAACCCCTAAACATCATTTAACACTTGAATTTATTTTAATATTGTATTGACTATTGATGGTAACTGTGACAACTGGTATGGTTCTTGCGGTACAAAATCAATTACAAGCAACAACAAAAAAAAAATCACATTCTACTATGTAAGAAATACTAAATTAGACACGTGACTACCCCAATCTGTCGGATTATGGCTAAACATATTGAAAACAACCATCTTTCCTGATGATGTCACCATTACCCATCAGGCACAGCACGTTATACAAGAGGTTTGCATGAAAGATTTGCGATCCTTAAAGGCACTAACTCGGTTTAATGAGCATGACATTCTCCTATACCAGGTTAATTAAAATCTTGATATTCTCGATGGGTAAAGATTTTGATGTTAGTATGATGACCGTTGATTATTGGTAACCAACCATTAAGTTGGGCCTTTCAACTAGATTTAAGTACCACGTTCAAGAGGCAACTATGAAATACACTCCAATACCAGATTCATGAAGGGTCTATGAAATAGGCAACATTACCACATTCAATAACGGCCTGTCAAATAGACTGCATTATCACATTAAATAGGGACCTTTTCAATATACGGCAGTATTACATTCCAGCTGATTGGATTATTGGATCTAATATTCACGATTAAAGAAGTTGCATGTCTGATATACTGTAATGAATCCAAGAAGAAAACACGTATACAAATCCAAAAAATTTTGTTCCAATAAACCATTCCAAAATGGGAGTCCTTTCAAATGACAAGGAGGATTCGAAGGTTACCTGTAGACTAGACATGTAGTTCCTATGATCAAAGTGCACACTTATGCCCAGCACTGGATGTAGAGGTAGGTTGTCCCCAGACATGCAATACCGAAATATCCAATTCCATGTCAACTCCATTATAATTCACCTGCTCAATAAACTGCAACTATGGATAGAACACAGCCATATGAACGACATGGATAAATTCACAATGCTCCCAGCATTTATATTAATCATATTAATATATTTAGTTACAGAAAGGTATACATTAGGTGCTCTGTGACATATTAACCAGACATATGTCAGTGTGTCCGATTTTATCATGAAATATAATAATTCTTTTGAACCATCGCATTTTTAATTTAATAATTTGCAATGTTAATTTATAGTTAGAACATTTTCAACTATGACTGCTCTTTTAATAATTCAAGCAGCAACTTTATTTTGGATGTAGAGCTTGTGATATCAGTTGTCTCCAGTGAAGTCCGCTCTAGGCTGATATATTTTACCAGAGGAGAACTGGCTAGAGAGAATTTGAATTTTAAAAAATATGTAACCTAGCTGTTTGTTTGTTGGTTCTACCAGCTAATTCACCAGTGTAGCTGCCACCCACCCCATATCAGATACAACAGTTTGGTGGAGAATTCAAAAATCTAAAAGTTGTGTTAAATTATATTTTAAAATTTTATTGGATTTAGGGGAATTAGCTGGAAGACACTTGATCAATCTATTAGAAATTAGAGTGATGAACAACAGCAAAACTGGGCTGATGTGTTGCCAGGCATTCTCATGGCTTATCGGAATACAAAGTGTACAAACTCTACTGAACTTGGTTTTGGACATGAAATGCATCTTCCTTTAGATGTTACACTGGATTGAAATGAAAATGTAAAATTATCAGAGTCTTCAGCTGGAAATTTACAAAAGTTGAAAAACAAACTTCATGTTTTGGACAAAGCAGCACAGGATAACATTGGAAGAAAACAGAAACAATACAAAGAATATTTTGACCGTAAAGCATCAGAGCCAAACTTCTACTTGAGTCAACGTGTATGGTTACACAACCCAATAGTATCTGTTGGAAAATCTTCAAAATTCCACAACAAATGGACTGGACCATACTATATTAGGGATATTGGTCCTAACCACACCTATTTGTTACATGACTGCAGTACTCATAAGCTGCAGAGAGCCCTGGTTCATGCTTATCGCTTGAAAGTTTACAGTGATCCAGCACTATGAGAGAAGCACTCTCTGACCGAAAAGCAAGAAAGATGGTCATGGTGATTTACTGTTTGCACCAGATGTGGAGATATAACCCTCCCATGAAGAAGATCCACTGAGACCTACAAAGAGCCCATCCCGTGGATTAGACCAGTTAGAACTCTTGAGGGACTGTTGTCACAGAATTAGGCGAAAATTTGAACTGATTTTTGTTGTACTTGAATTGCAAACGAAACTCACCATTTTCTTGATTACGTCGTACACGCATTACCTGGGGTGATTAAGTGGCGTGTAACGATTTGCATGTGCCAATTTGTAATTTACATGAAATCCGAAATACTCGTTGTACGTGGTGCACGGCAAGCTCGATGTGATTTATGTTCACCTATTGAGAGTATATAAGGCTAAGGATTTCTCATTATTATTTACGGGAACCAAAATATCTAATCAAAGGATAGATAACCTCGTCTTGCAAATCTCCAGCCAAAGGGGTGAGTGTTAAATTTACATTTCGTTTTATTGTGAATTTTATTCAGATTATCATTTCGTATAATGATGCTTTTATTGCAATTAAACGTGGAATATTTGGAATTACTAGTCACTTTTAGACTTTAAATACAATATCGTAATCTACGGCTTAGATTATTTTTGAGACAACTATTATTAGTCTGGTTTTGTTTATTATAGTTGATTCCGTCGTTGATTCCGTCGTTGATTCCGTCGTTGATTCCGTCGTTGATACCGTAGAAGTACATCACTGATAGCGCATCTAATAACATCGTTGATACCGTCTCTGATACCGTAGCTGCTAACGTAGTTGTTACAATGTATCTGATACCGTAGCTGCTAATAACATCGTTGATACCGTAGCTGCTAATAACATCGTTGATACCGTAGCTGTTAACACATCTGATACCATCTTTTGATAAACGTCTTTGATATCGTCTGATTTGTTGTGGGACATCTATTGTTTGTTCTGGAACATCTCTGTATAAATATCTGAATGTGCTTGTGCCGTTAATTTGTGCAAACGGAATTGAAGAATCTGTCTGTGTGTCGAACTGTCTGTTCGTCAACATCTGTGTAACATGTAAATATCCGGAAAGCTAGAAGTCCGAGTGTCGGAGCTGTCTTAGAGTTGTAAAACGTCCGGGTCGACATCTAGGGGAGTGAGGAACCGTTGGTTCGGGTAGATGTTGTATGCTGTCTGAACGTATAACTGTGGTGGATCCGTGTAGGGAAACGTCCGATAATAGTATTGGTCAACCCTCGGTTCTCGGGGAAACTGGGAGACGATTCAACTGTTGCTGAATCGTGCGGTTATACAGGGGAGACACATAGGTGTATTGAAATTGTGATATAATTTAATACATTGTTGTATTTGCATGTTTATGTCAGATCGCAATAATATTTCAAGTGATCACATAGATATCAATAAAAGCTAGCAACTTGATTGAATACAAGTATATGATCGTGCTAGTTATCGCAATCCATCGTGCGATAGATAGTTTGTCGTTTGTGTTTATTTTTTTCGTAAATCATACTTGCATTTATTTAACTTTCGTAAAGGATTCTTGGATCTGTGTATAATCCAAGAGATCCCTTTACATTTGTGATTCCTTTTGTATTGTTATTTAATTTGTTCATGTATTGTGAATGGTTGTGAGTTTAATTGTGGGTTGAGTGCATGAATTATTGTGTTGTTACATCTGTATTTTTTTCATTTATAATTTATTACATAAATTTATATTTTCTTTCACAAATTGTGTTTGTATTGTTCATTTAATCCACCCTCCTCTCGGTAACAATTCTGTTACAACTGTAACAGAATTGTTACCGAGTGGATGGTGGATTAAATGAACAACACAAACACAATGTGTGAAAGATAATGTAAATTTATGAAATAAATTATTAATGAAAAATAATGATGTATCAACACAATAACTCATGCGTTCAACCCACAATTACACTCACAACCATTCCCAATACATGAAAAAATTAAATATTAATACAAAATAAAACACAGATACAAAGGAATCTCTTGGACTATACACAGATCCAAGGAACCTTTACAAAAGTTATATTAACGCAAGTATAAATTGCGATAAATAAATACAAACATCAAACTATACTATCGCACGTATGGATTGCGACAACTAGCACGAACATATACATGTATTTAATCAAGTTGCTAACTTTTATTGAGATTCATGTAATCCCTTGAAATACTACTGTGATTTGAAGTAACTATGTAAATATAACAATGTATTCAATTGTACTACAATTGCAACACACACATATGTCTCGACCATGTATAACCGTACGAGTCACCAACTGTTGAATCGCCGCCCAGTTTTACCCAATACCTAGGGTTGACCAATACTTTTATCGGCTGTTTGCCCTTCACGGATCCACCACAGTTATACGTACAGACAGCATACAGCATCTACTAGAACCATCGGTCCCAAATACCTAGATGCCACCCCGGATGTTTACACCTCTAGACAGCTCAGACACTCAGTCTTCTAGATTTCCGGATATTTACACATCACGACAGATGTAGACGGACAGACAATCCGACAGACAGACAGTCAGATACCTCAATTTGATCTCACAATCAAATGGCACAATTAATCACATTCAGCTACAATCAGATACGTTCAGCTACAATCAGATACGTTCAGAGACGTTCAGCTACAATCAGCAACAATTTCAACTACAATAAAGAGACCAAACTAATAATAGTTTTTTCTAAAACAATCTGCAACTTAGATTACACTATTACATTTAAAGTCTAATAGTGACTAGTAATTCCAAATATTCCACGTTTAAATCTGCATTGTAATAAAGGCATCATTACATGAAATGCAAAACTGAATAAAAATTCACAATAAAACGAAATATAAATTTAACACTCACCCCTTTGGCTGGAGATAGAATGACGAGCTATCTTTCCTGTGATAAGATACTTTTGGTCCCGTAATATTTATCAGAAATATTCTGCCTTATATATCCTCAAATAGGTGAGCAGAATTCACGGCAAAATTACCGTGCACCCCGTGATTCTAATGTTCCTGACTTCAAGTGATTCGAAGTCAGGCACATGCAAATCGTTACACGCCGCTTACCTTGAAAAGCACTTATTCACCCCAGGTAACGCATGTACGACAAAACAAAAAAAATGGTGAGATTAGTTTGTAATTCAAGAAAGAAAAAAAAAATTCAATTTTCGCCTAATTCTTTGACAGGGACCCATCGCGAGAGTCAACGCAAAACTGGGGAATAGTTGATAAACTATTAGCTTGTGCAAAACATCGAGGAATAAAGTTCTACAATGTGTAGTGGCAGGACTATTAAAAAACAACATTGGAACCGGCAGAAAATTTACCTGACTTTTTGATTTGTGATTTTCATGTCAACATAACTGTACATGCAGAATTGTAACCTGTTTTTCTTCTGGTACTAATGTCCATTTATTTATAGGTGTTTAACTTATTATTTAATTGTTTCTTTCAACATGTTTTATAGATTTTGTAATCAGCACATTATAGCCAGTAGTATGATCACATGACAAAAAAATCTAAATAATGCCTCTTTATCCGACCACGTACATGCTACCATTAAATGTTTTGCACCATAACTCAAGTTATCCATGATCAATAATTAACAAACTTTGTACATGGATTGTACTTTGGAAAATCCTCTTCAACCATATAGACTTTGGACATTTTTTTCACCAATTTAATGAAGCAAAATAGTTTACATATAATAACATTAATTCTTATTCACAGATCTAGATAAATAACATTAATACTCCATAACAGTTGTACAACAATAACATTACTTCTACATCACAGATGAAGATCAATAACATTGGTACTATATCACATATGTATAATAATAACATTAGTTCTACATCACAGATCTAGACAAATAACATTAATACTCCATAACAGAGTACAACAATAACATTTAACCCACACCAAAAATGCCTACCCTTTTGCACACAAGATTCTCACATGAGATATGAACTGCATTACAGATGAAGATCAATAACCTAGGTACTATATCACATATGTATAATAATAACATTAGTTCTACATCACAGATGAAGATCAATAATATTGGTACTACATTGGTACAATTAAATTCAATTTGTGCGTTCAGTTACTACAAATAGCTAACTAACCAGACTATAGTACTTATAATATTATGGCACTGTATAACCTAGGCACTGACTCTCTGTAGAATTTTGAATAAATTCTAAAATATCGAATTTATGAAACAATTGTAATAGAAGGACCTTGATACACAAAATAATTTTGCCCATAGGACTTGCTTTTGATAGTGGGAATAGTGAGAACAGCAGTGTGAGAAGGGTATTGTTTGTTCCAGAGGGAGCCACCAGGCAGGCTGCTCTTCTCCTCAATAGGGCAGCTGCTTGGGCAGTTCAGAAATCCTTTTTATCAGCTCTTCTAGCCTGTGATCCTCCTGGATATTGTCGATGACAGTATCATCCATCAGGTGCAAGGTAACAGGCATTTCACTCAACATTTCATGAAGATTCATGAAGTATTCATCAATGACTCTTTCCAAAAGTTCTGGAAGGCAAATAAAATAATCCCTGTCATTTGTCAAGATGACCAGCATTTTGTGTGAAATACATCAGATGCAAGAGGCTTTATTATGTGAAAGTGTTGGGAGATTCTCAAATTCACTTTGCACACTGTTAATTCAGTATAAGAAGCTATTCATGATCTCTGAACTAAATTACAATTCTGAGATGGGTTGGTACATAATATTAATACGGTATAAGAAGATCTATGGTCATGGAGTTAATTAAAAATTTGACTTCTGATCTGATCAAATACTACTAGTTGTGTTAAAAACAATGTTTTTCATTTGTTATTTTACTGTCGCATGAACAGAAGGTGAAACATTGTATTTTTTGTGGGTTTTTTTCTTAACGGACCCGTCATTTTTGTATGGAGAAGACTTTTATTAAACATGTCAACTGTATGTTCCTTCTTTTCGCACAGGTTCATTTGTCTGTGTGTATGTCAGACCAGTCTGCCCTTAATCTCATGCCAAACAGTCTACAATCTGGACATTTCAAACTTTAATATAATGCCTGTAATGGAGTCCAATGTGTGAATTAAATTTAGTTTAACAACCATTCATGTCAAGCACAAAAAAAACACACATGTAAACAGTTACAAAAGAAACCAAATATACATTGCAACAAGAGCTACAACTTTTATACCATTTATATAAGCACTTTTATGTTGAATGGCTGAATTAAGTTGTATTACCAGTAGTTGCACAGAGTACAATTTCATATCTGTACGTAAATTTATACAAATTTTGCACGAATCATGTGACAGCATGCCTAGGAAGCATCTTTCAATATGCATACTAAATTTAATGTATGTGTGTTGAATAATCTACATCTTAATAAAAAAAATATGTAAGGTTTTTCAAATACAATCATGGTTTCTAAACATTTAATTCTTTAATAACATTTATTAACAATTTAGTATCAATGTTATAATTTTGATATTTCACTCCTTCCTGCAAATTAGAAATTAGGTAAATTGTGTGCACGTTAGAATACAGGTTATATTCAATTAGCAATAAGAGATAAGGAAATCAATTCCATCAGAAATTTCCTAGGGCAAAGAATTCAGCTTTAGGAATGTATTTCGGTCAGTGTTCGTAAGCTGTTGGCAGTAAATCGGATTGATCCACAACTTGACAAGGCAAATTAATATTTTAAGTCCTCCTTTTAAATATAGATGCCTATAGAAACAATTATGCTTTATACAATTTTTAATGACAATGAGGCACTGCAACTATTACAAGCAATTACAGTTTGAAATGAGGACAGTTAACAATACATCACATGTCCATCCATTTTTAATACACCTCTATGTGGAGAACTGAAACTGATGTGCAAAACTGTTTTCATTCTTTCATACACAGTAACTTTGACCTTTGACCTAAACTCCAAAATCGATAGGATGCTTTATTTTGGTAAACTCAAATCATACTGAAGCCACTACTATTATTCTATTCAGTAACCTTGATATTTGATTTTTTTTACCCTAAAGTATGATTCAGGTATGTGATGCAGTTTGATCTATCTTTGCAGAATCCGTGTTTTCTTTTCTAGGCATTGACTCTCTGTAGAATTTAGAATAAATTCTAAAATATCGAATTATGAAACAATTGTAATAGAAGGACCTTGATACACAAAATAATTTTGCCCATAGGACTTGCTTTTGATAGTGGGAATAGTGAGAACAGCAGTGTGAGAAGGGTATTGTTTGTTCCAGAGGGAGCCACCAGGTAGGCTGATCTTCTCCTCAATGGGGCAGCTGCTTTGACAGTTCGAAAATCCTTTTTATCAGCTCCTCTAGCCTGTGATCCTCCTGGATATTGTCGATGACAGTATCATCCATCAGGTGCAATGTAACTGGCATTTCACTCAACATTTCATACAGATTCATGAAGTATTCATCGATGACTCTTTGCCAAAAGTTCTGGAAGACAAATAAACACTGAGGATAATGTCAGTTGTGGGCATGTATACAAATGGGTGTAGACATATACCAAAATTGGTACACAGATAGATATACAATTGGATGCAAAGTGATTGCTTGTTCAAGCTAATGACAAGGTACAAGCCTGGCAAAAAAAACTTTGAGCAACCACATCTTGATGCACTGTGATTTTTTAAAATAATTTGCATGTTTATAACAATAACCAGCGATATTTAAATAACACTTCAGTATACATCTCTCTTTCTTCCTAATCAACTCTGTAAGATCCCTTTTGAGATCAAAATATTTACAAGATGTTGCCCCTAGCAACTTGGTAATTAATATGCTCAGTGTTTATCAGTTTAATCCATCTCCTATATGCATGAATATCTTTATGTACAGAGAAAACCCTTTCACAGCTCACAGGTACTGGATTTTTGCTAATTCTACCTCTAAAAGTACTTCTATTTGGACATGTAGACTATCACATTAATGCATTAACACCTGATGGTTTTTGCATGAAATACGAATAGGAAACACATTTTGGAGGCTATTTCTGAATACATCCTAATACACCAACTTCCAAGCAATTAAGTTCCTTTTTTTCACCAGTACTAACACGCATTACAAGTTCAGTTACAGTAAGGAGTCTGTCTTCCAATAGGACGAAAACTGCATGTGACGTTACATTCCCTATATAGGTGCGATATTGTCTGTGCGCAGTGAATTACTGATACGAACGCCATGTTAGAATGCAAAAGAGCCTTGAAATATATTTAACGATCGGACCGAGCAAAACAACGAAACAACAGAACTCCAAATACACTACTTGTGGCATACCTGAAATATAAAATTTGCAATGCGTCTTAGCTCCATTCTACACGTTGAAAGTGCACCCTCAAGAAATGCATGCATCAATGTTGTTTCATGGCAAAAAGTTCAATGACAGAAAAAGCATTCACGTCTGTCATCAGAATGAACATTTCGATACTATTGCATGTATCACTGATTTCCTCGGATACGGTTATTATTGTGAAAAATGTGACTACGAGTATAACAATCAAGAGAAAGACGAGCATTGTGGATCAAAATATGGGGGATGTGATGGGCCTCTAAATTCTACCTTGACGAAGGTCAAAAAAAGTACATTTCCCAACTTGTCAGCAAACGTTTGTCATCCCAGCCTGTTACCAACAACATCTGAAGATGCTAGGTTCATAGCAGAGAAGTGCTTTTCAACACCTGAGATTATTTCTTACTTGTGGACAAGTTATATGTTGCAACAATGAGGAATACATTTGTCCAGGAAAGAAACGATGTCACATTTGTCACCAAATCGTGACTTGGAACACGAAAGTTACCAGTCCCAACAGAAGGAGAAGAATATGACCACAATAAATTTTACCCGATGAATCTTAAACCCTATCGACGAGACGTGGAGTCAAGAGGACATCGAACGTCACGAAGATTGTCATCGCTATGCCAAGGTGATGGCTCACAATTGCTCGGGATACGATTCTTCTGAAATGCCATAACGAACAAAGCACCGATCTTCCTAAATTTACCTTAAACGGAGCCAAACTCATTTCCATGACAGTGGGGCAATCGCATTTTAAAGGTTTGATGAGTTAATTGACCATGCCATTAAGCCGAATAAATAAAATATCTGGAATGACAGAAAGGAGCAAAGGCAATTGTCCGCATTTCTTAAATAGAGAAACCAATCCTCATACTGTTCTATCGCATTTGCCTGATGCTCACTATTATGACCTCGATAACATGGCTACCACGATAACAACGAGAAGCTTTATACGCTTGGTACGAAACTCACGTCCAGGAACCATTCGACTTTCATGAAGAAATGTTGAAGTGGTGTTTAAAGGTCTAGGTTGCTTCCCTTTTTGGAGTGGGGTGCTTCCAATTTATTTAAATTAATATAGAATACCCACCCTGGCTCGTTTTTGACAGAAATTTAAGTAGTGATAGAGAGATGCAAAACTCTGAGCCACCAGTCATCGGTGCCGACGGTTAAATTAATGAATATACAAATTGAAATTTAAATAACAACAATTTAATATAATTCAAACAGTAATCTCTCAAATACAATTCAGCAAATATCATATCACTCCATCAAATGACGGCCTAGTTCATTGTTTGAATTAGTGTGTGAAATTTTCCCTTCTGTCCTGAGTCCTACTCATCTGTATGTTTCTCCTCTTTTCCTTCGTCTCCCTCCGTATTCCTTCTATTTCTCCCTCTGTCCTTCCTTCTCTCTTTTTTCTTCCAGAGACTCGGACCACAGCTGGGTTAATTCACTCTAGTCCCTAAAAGCTTCTAAAGAATACATACACGGACATTAGTAAAGTATATACCTTTCGCTACATATCACACACTAACATTAGTATCATCAGATAGGCCATTACCGTATTCTCGTTACTACGAATTAACCCCAAAACGAATTACACTATTAATTCTACACAACACGTTACTCATATCTCAAAATACGCATGTATATCAAACACTACAAATGAATCAAACTACAATGGTGATTTTAGATATACTCAAATATATAGATATACTGCAATCATTAAAGTATACTTATACTTTGCAGTAATATTTCACAACAATCGAGCAAATAATAACTGACCTGTTTCGACCCGGACGTGAGAAAGTGCCCGGATGTCCGACCTATCCAATTAAAAGTACATGTATTTAAGTTTGAAATCAATACATTCTGGAGAATATTGCTATACAATGTTTACGCGTTGTAGTAGTAGCGATATCAGGAAGCATACGAAGAGACACGCTGGTGATGAACCATTCAAATGTGAAGTTTGTGATAAAAAATTTACGCAAAAGGGTCATTTAAAAAGGCATATGAAAATACATACAGGAGATAAACCATACAAATGTGAAGTCTGTGAAAAATTGTTTACAGAGAAAACTTCTTTGAAACGTCACATGTATATACATACAGGAGACAAGCCATACAAATGTGAAGTTTGTGAAAAATTGTTTACAGAGAACAATTCTTTGAAACGTCATATGCATATACATACAAGAGACAAACCATACAAATGTGAAATGTGTGATAAAACGTTTGTTAAAATGTCCATTTTGAAATCACACATGTTGGTACATACTGAAGATGAATCGTTCAGATGTAAAATGTGTAATAAAATGTTTAAGCATAGTAGTGAGTTAATAAAGCATATCGCGAGTCATACCGGATATACACAAATCAAATGTGAATTTTGTAATAAAACGTTTATCAATCAAAATACTTTTAATGTTCATATGAGGCTTCATTCTGTAGACAGACCTTTTAAATGTGAAGTTTGTGACAAAATGTTTACACAGAAAGGAATTTTGAAAGGCCACATGAAAATACACACAGGAGATAAACCCCACAAATGTGAGATTTGTGATATGATGTTTGCGTTCAAAAGTGCTTTGAAATACCACACGAGTATACATACTGAATATAAACCATACAAATGTGAAGTTTGTCCACAAATGTTTCGTCAGATGCTTCAGATGAAGCGACACATGTCAAGTCATACTGGAAATAAACCATTCAAATGTGAAATGTGTGATAAAACATTTGCTCAGATGTCACAACTGAAATCACACATATTGGTACATACTGTTGATAAACCATTCAAATGTGAAGTTTGTGATAAAATGTTTAAGCGTAGTGGTGGTTTAAGAGTACATATGAGGATTCATACTGGAGATAAACCATTCAAATGTGACATATGTGCTAAAATGTTTACACAGCAAGGTCATTTGAATATTCACATGAGGTGCCATTCTGGAGAAAAACCATTCAAATGTGGAATGTGTGCTAAAATGTTTACACAGCAAGGTCATTTGAATAGTCACTTGAGACACCATTTTTAAGATAAATTATTAAAATGTGAAGATTTTGAATAAATATTTATGTTGAATGAAACATATCATAGACCATTCACATGTGAAGTTTGTCATAAATGTTTAAGCAGAGAGAAAGTTTGATACAGCACATGTGAATACATACTGTAGATAAATCATACAAATGGGATATTTGTCTTGGTTGAAAAGTCATATGGGAGTGCATACTGGTTGTAAATAATTTGAATGTAAAGCGTGTGCTAAAATATTTACAAGTAAATGTAGTTTAAGAAAGCACGCCATGATACATCCTAGAGATAAACCATTCAAATGTGATAAAACTTTTAACTGAGAATGTATACATCAGATGACACAATTCAAACTAAATTTTTTATATATTTTTTTATTTAAAAAAAAAATTAAATTTAATTGTTGGTAGTGATTTTTTTCTTGCCTTTGTTTTATAAGTTCACTTATAGATAGGGACCCAAAGTGTCAGAGTGGTCTAAAGAACTCAATGTTACTTATCTCTGTAGGGGCCCCGAGTGGTCTAAAGCGCTGTCCGTTACAGACCCCTGCCATCTTACCTCTGTCTGCATGTGTTCATGTCTAAGATTTGGCAAATGTAGTTATTTGAGAAAGCTTACCAGTAGCTTCTTGTGGGTCAGTGGTTCTTTTCGGGGATTGTCCGGGTTCTTCCTCCACCATTATTACTGGCCGCCATGTATAGCTTATATTGTGCTGAAAAATGGCGTTAAACCATCAAAAACAAAACAAAACTTTTTTTTTTTTTTTTTTTTTTTTTTTTTTTTTTTTTAAATTTTTTTTTTTTATTATTGAACACAAGGTATCAGGATTTCACATATTCCCCTACATCACCACCTGACCTGGCGTATGGGGCATGATCTTAAATTCTTTTGTGTCCTGATCTCTACATGTGTTCCCTACATAACACACACACACATGCACACACAGACACTTACTTACAATCACAATTATTGTACACAAAGTCATACTCGAATACAAACCCCAAGATGCTTGAAATTGCATTAAAAAGAAAATAATAAATATATAAATTTTAAAAGTAAAAATAGTAATAATAATAATAATAATTCATGTACCAAAAGTTGATAATAGGGTCCACTTTCTTTTAAACTCGTCACTGCTGTTATTCACTTTGGCGACATATTTTTCCAGCGTTTTATATGATAAAACACAATTTTTATAATAGGCAAGATTTGGGCTTTTTGATGCACAACGTGATCTGTATATAACATATTTTGCAAGCAAAATTAGGAAGTTGATAAGATCGTCAAAGTTGTTATTTCCTATAAAGACATCTTTTCGTGTAATTCTAAAATTTGGGTCATAAGTTTGGATCCATTCTACCAACAGTTTCCAAAAGTTTTCAGTAACTAAACAGTCATAAAATAAGTGCTCAATTTCTTCTATTCCCTCATTACAAAAGGTACATTTATCATTATCACTTAAATTAATCTTTTTTAGAAACTGGCTTGTGGCAATATTTCTGTGGAGAAATCTAAAGTTAAAGCTAATCAGTTTTGTGTCTTTTGTACAAAATCTAGCCGAAACAAAAGAGTTGGTCCATTCATTTGTACCAATCGCACACTTTAGCTGTCTGGACCAAGTTTCCTGTTTACCATTTGGCTTTATTATTTTGGTTCTTATCAGGTCTTTATAGATAAATTTATTCTTTGCTCTTACCCTAAGGAGAGATGTTTTGTCCAAAGCTACAAGAAAACTATTTCCACTTTCATAGAAAGTTTTAATTTTCTTTTTCCACATCACAGAGATCTTTGAAATAAGAGCAAAGTACTGTATGAAATTATTTGTTTTTGTTTTTTGTTTTATTTCATCAAAACTTAATATAGACCCTTGTGCATCAAAAAGATGTTTAATAATTACAATACCATTTGTTCTCCACCTTGTGTATGATTTAAAATTATCTACAGTCACTAAATTAAGAATATCTTGAGACAAGTATTCATTGACAGTAGATGGTTCATTTTTCCATTGAGATAACGCATAAATAACATCACGCCAAAAAATATTTTTAATTAATTTAGAGATTACTTTTAATTTAGTTTTTCCTAATGCAAGTAACAGCACACCTCCAAATTTTCCAAATATTTGTTCAGAAACCAGTTTTTGCCATAAGCCATCTTTGTTTATTAAGAGGCGCCTAATCCAGGTAAGTTTTATATAACACACAAATGAATGCAAGTGAATCATATTTAATCCCCCTTCCTCAAAAGAAGCTATAAGTGTGTCTCTTTTAACTCTCTCAGTTTTACTGCCCCAAATAAACTGGAAAAATAATGTATTCAGTTCCTTTTCTATATGGGGTGGAGGATTTGGCAAAGCTGCAAAAAGATGAATGAATTTAGGCAAAAGCAAGGACTTTATCAAAGTAATTTTTCCAATAATGGATAAATTTCTTCTACTCCACCAGCCAAGCAGTTTCTTAACTTCCTTTAACTTCATCGAATAATTAAGCTCTACCATATCCTCCAAGTTCAAAGAGAAATATACTCCCAGCAATCTAAAATTGGACATTGACCAGTTAATATCAATTTCTGGACATATTTTTTCATTAGAGTATTTTTTGTTTCCAATCCAAATTGCTTTCGATTTCAAAACATTGCAGTGCAGACCTGACACCAAAGCAAAATCATTTAAAATCTGCATGGTTGTCCTCAAGGACAAATGAGAACCATCCAATAATAGAAAAGCATCATCAGCGTACTGCCCTAGTTTGAACTCCAATTCATTATAAAAAATGCCTGTAACATCTGTGTTTTTCTTTAGTTCTGTTGCAAGAAGTTCAATTCCTATTATAAAAAAATAGGGTGATAAAGGGTCTCCCTGGCGACAACCTCTCTCCAAATTAAAGAATGGGGATAAATGTCCATTATTAACAACACAACTTTTTGATTTATTGCAAAATAGCCTGAACCAGTGACAAATTGATTCTCCAAAGTTAAAAGACTTCAGAGCAGCTTCTAGAAAGTCCCATTCAACTGAGTCAAAAGCTTTTTCAAAGTCTATCAATAGGAGAAGACCAAATTCATTTTTTTCCTCAAGGTATTGCATCAGCTCATACAACAATCTTGTATTTTCACCAATGAATCTCCCTTTCATAAAACCCTTTTGGGTGTCACTGATGATAAACGGGAGTACTTTTTTGACCCTATTAGCAATTGACGCTGAAGCAATCTTGTAATCCACATTAAGTAGAGAGATTGGTCTCCAATTTTTTTTAAATTTCCTGTCTTTATCTTCTTTTGGAATGCATGTTATGATCCCCTGAGCCTGAAATTCTGAAAAATGATTCATATCATATCCAGTATTTAGAGACCTAAAAAGAAAACCGCCTAGGTCTTTCCAAAAGAATTTGTAGAATTCTACCGTAAATCCATCAGAACCAGGGCTAGTTTCATTTTTCATATTTTTTAGTGCTAAACCACATTCCTCAAATGTTAACTTACCTTCACATGAACTTCTTTCAAAATCTGAGAGTTTTTTATCATGGTTAAAAAAGTGGTTAAGCGTTTGAAATTTACATTTGTTTTTACTTTGGTATAATTTTTCATAAAAGTCTTTCTGTTGATTTAATATTTCTTTTGAATCTGTTACCCTTGTTCCATCTTCCTTAGTTAACTCTTTTATTGTTTTGTTTGTGTAATTTCTCTTTTCGAGATTAAGAAAATATTTAGAGTTTTTTTCACCAGATTCATACCATCTTGCCTTAGATCTTAACATTATACCTTCCACCTCTTTTTTCCTCATTTCTTCTAATTCCGCTTGCTTTTTGTTCAATTCTTTCATCGTAGTGGGGTTATTATTTTGATTCATTAAAGCATGTAAAGTATTTATTTCAGCTTCCATTTTCCTGAGATTTTGTTTTTCCTGTTTTGCTTTAGCTTGTGAATACATAATAGATTCTGATCTTATTATCATTTTAAGGATTTCAAAAAACAATTGATCATTACATGTTAGTTTCACCTGAAGTGGGTTATTCTTATCACCTTCACAATAATATTCTTCTACTGTGTTGGTTATACATTTTTTTACCAATTGAATATATTCATTTTGCTTTAATAGCTTTGAATTGAATTTCCAGTATCCAGGACCTCTCGGTGCTGCAGATATAGACAATTTGAGTGTTATTGCTGAATGATCTGTTTTATAGCCAGGAATAATAGAGGCGTCTATACAATTTGAAAACATGTCCTCAGAGATTAAAAAATAGTCCAGTCTACTCTGTTTCACAGGGCTTGCCTGATGCCAAGTAAATACTCTACTGTCAGGATTGACTGTTCTCCAAGGATCCAGTAAATCTAGTTGATTCTTGATGTCCTGGACTGCTGCTCGGGCCATGGAGTGTTTATCATGCAAGATATTATAAGAGTCAAGCTCCATGTCCTGAACAACATTCCAGTCACCACAAATAATAACAGAGGAATTTTCAAAATTTATAATATCCTCTTTCAATTTTTTAAAAAACTCAGCATTATCATCATTATGACCATATAGATTCACTAGTGTGAATCTCTGTCCATTAACTAATAAATCTAAGAGAATGTATCTGCCCTGACAATCACATCTGTTTCTAAGAATAAGAAATTCAAAATTATTTCTAAACAGGATAGCAACACCAGCACTACTGCTAGATTTATGGCTAAAAACACACTTATATCCCCATTCAGCCTCCCAATACTTCTCAGTCTCAACTGTACTATGTGTCTCTTGTAAACATATAATAGATGCTTTCTTTTGTTTGACCCAGCAGAAAATATCTCTTCTTTTGTGATCAAAACTATGTAGACCCCTAACGTTCATTGACAAAATTTTAATTTGATTATCCATTGTTAAATCTTGTTTTAAGTAAAACTTTCACAGGGCTCATATAGACATGCATCACAAAACCATTATCATGAAAAATGCTCACATACGCCTTGGGACACACTCTCACACACATAACCACATAATGCTTAAAAAATCGATAAGTGTAGTGCAGTGTCATGCACCATTGGGTACATATATAATGTTGCCCAATATAGTGATACATGAACTCTGTTCTACGCTGGAATGTTGGTATAATTAGTAAATATAAACATCAATACAGTATGATTGAGAAATAATACTTTTTGTCCATCGATTCAAGATTGAAATACAATGTGCATATTTCAAAATTTTTGATACAAGATTATAAGAACATTCTTACCTATTACAGGTTTTGTCCTTTTCCGAAAATCACTTTTCTAATTTAAATATATATAATTAAAATTAAAACTGTGCATATCCATTTTGGAACAAAGTTCTGTACCTCCAAATGTATCCAGAATCAATATGGAGAGAAATCATTTTGCTTATAAATTGCGATTTAGTGTTTCACTAATGTCGTCAAAAAGGTCAAATTTGTACCTTTTTCCCACTTTTGTTTTTGCATACACACTGCAATTAAAGTACCAGGCAGATTCAATATTTGGATGGGAAGTTAATCTATTTATGAGACCCATATTTTGTCTAGTAACATCTTCCACTATTCTTACATTACATTTGTTCTTAAAATCCCTTTTCCTCTTGGCGATGTTAACTTTGGATTCTGCATTCCAAAATTTCACAATTAATGGTTTAGGGACACCATTCTTCCCAGGGATCCGATGTATTGCGAGAATATCTCTCTCATCTACCTCATGACCTGTTACATTCTTCACCATCTCTGCAAACTTTGCTCTGACATTTTCATTTTGTGATTCAGGCAAGTTGAAAATTTTTATGTTATTTTTCCTTGAGTATTGCTCATTGTGGTTTGCAATCTTCAGGGCTTCTTTGGAACAATCTGCATTATTTTTCATTTCTTCTTTTAGTTTTTCACTTTCTTTCTTAGAATCTACTAATTCTTCTCTTAACTGATTATTTTCGAAGTTCATTGATTCTAATTTTTCCTCTAACTCTTTTGTTTTGTTAACAATTTGTTTGTCCACTTCTTTCATCAGTTCGATTTTCAGTTTCTCAAACAGCTTGGATACTATGTCGGACACTAATCCACCTAATTCCTCTCTGGTCACTAATAAATTAATACTAGTTTTTATTTCGAGTAGATCCCTCTGGATTATTTCAACACAACTCACCTCTTCATTAGTAACAGTCGAATCCCCTGACAGAGCTTGTAGTTGACCTTGTTAGTGGTTTACTGGTTTCCTTCCTAGCACTCTGAAAACTACTATTCAAGGTAGACTGAACAGTTTTCTTTGAATTGCTCATTTTGTCAGTTAAGAGAGTTCAGCTCACTTATTGTATTCTAAACTGTCTCAATGAAATTGTGAGCAAGTATTGTAAATTGTGCAGATTAATGAGTATGAGGGTCTTCTCAAAAAGGTGTAAATCAACACCAGATTACACAAACCATAGAAAAGAGACCCATTTAAAAAAAAAAAACTTTCACAAAAACTACAAATTCTGCAAAAGACACATAATCCACAGATGAAATGGAACTATAGATTGAAGATAAAGAACTTCACATAGATGCTCGACCAAAGATGAATCTCTACATCACACTGCAAACTGTAAATATCACCAACATTTTGGGAGAGATTTTCTTAGCTACTTTCACTGGTGGCCATCTTGGATCTCTCCACAAAACAAAACTTAAGTTTAAGTTTTGCATACGATAATGAAACAAACGGTACAATACGGAGATGCACCTACTACTCGGCTCGTGCCTGGATCAGGCAAATAGTACATCCAAACAATACTTGGATTCGGTACTCTGCGAAAATTATCTACTTGGTTAGGCCCTAAAATATATATATATATATATATATATATATATATATATATATATATATATATATATATATATATATATACCTATCTTGTGCTGAAAATGTGGATTGAAACCCTACAACAATAACATAATTTATAGAAAATTCATCAAAATTCTAATGTTACAGAATTTAAATTGTGTGAACAATTTTTCCTTCAACCTTCAGGGTATTGGGGAAAATGTTGATAATGTTATGTAAAACAGTTTGGACCCCTGTGCTTGACACAGTGTGTAGACAGACTGTAAACCACTGAAAAAATTTGATAAAGTTGCTTCATTTTATTTTCAGCTGTCTTTCATGGCAGATAAATGGCTTCATGTCTCTTGGCTGATTAAACTTTGAATATTATCACAGAAATATTGGCTATGTCCAAAATATTGCATGAAATATGAAACTTTGTAAGTTTTAAAGGTGAGGTTTTTTGTGCTTTTTTCAGCTGTATTTCTGTGCAGCTTAGGAACAACATTTTTCCTAAATTAAACTTAAAAAATTTCATAATCATATAAATATTATCTGTTTACAGATTTTCTATAATTTCAAAGTAATTTCTGTGACTTATTATGTACTTTCCAGCAGCCTTCTTCAACCATGCTTCATAGGAACAACTTTATGAGAATCAAACTTGAAATCATTTAATGTTTGATTTAACAATTATTAAGTTGAATCATTCATTGGAATGGGACATCAGCCAATGCATCAATAGCACACCGTCAAAGTACTAAATTGAAATATTTCACCATATCATTCCTTATACACTTTTGGTATAATCACAGCCTATATAATGTATTAAATGTGAATTTATAATCCTAAACATTTTAATATATATATATATATATATATATATATATATGTGCTATGTAACCATGCTAAGATCAGTTGTTAGTTTTAGGGTTTAACACCATATTTCAGCACACTATAGGCTATACATGACAGCCAGTATTGTTGGTGGAGGAAGAACCCGGGAATATCTCTGGAAAGAACCACCGACCCACGAGAAGCTACTGGCAAGCTTTCTCACATAACTACATTACCTGAATCTTATACTCGAACCCATACAGACAGAGGTGAGACGGCAGTGATCATAACAGATATCGCTTTACACCACTCGGGGCCCTATTAAGATCATTTGTACTGTACAAGGTTAAATTTAGTTAATACAGTATGTTTGGATATTTATTCACTAGAGTGTCTACTAACAGTTAATTTTAGTAATTAATAATGTATCAAATAAAATGGTTCATTATAATTCCCATAATATCAGCTTAGGCCACAATGCCACACCAATTGTACATCAATCAATAATCTTAACCAAAACTAAACAATAAAATGGAATGCATTTGGTGTTTAATGCATATTAATGTATATGTCTATGGAGGGGGGGGGGGGCTTTAATTTTGTTTTTAAATTCATTAATGTTTTAATAAAATTAGTTTATATGTTTAATTTCATTTTTTTAGTTTGACAGTCAGTACCCACAACACATTTAAATTTGACATAGTTTGACAGTCAGTACCCACAACACATTTAAATTTGACATAGTTTGACAGTCAGTACCCACAACACATTTAAATTTGACATATTCACGAATAACATAAGAGTGTATGACCTTTTATATAGTCATTAACTGCATATGAGTGTTAGTCCATTTGGTATTGTCATCAATCACATACAAGTGAGCTAGACCTTTTTTATATTGTCATCAATCGCATACAAGTGAGCTAGACCTTTTAATCTTTTCATCAATCGCATACAAGTGAGCTAGACCTTTTAATCTTTTCATCAATCACATATGAGTGTTTTAGTCTTTTTTATATAGTCATCAATCACATACAAGTGAGCTAGACCTTTTTTTTATATTGTCATTAATTACATACGAGTGAGCTAAACCTTTTAATCTTTTCATCAATCACATACGAGTGTTTTAGTCTTTTTTATATAGTCATCAATCACATACAAGTGAGCTAGACCTTTTTTTATATTGTCATTAATTACATACGAGTGAGCTAAACCTTTTAATCTTTTCATCAATCACATACAAGTGTTTTAGTCTTTTTTATATAGTCATCAATCACATACAAGTGAGCTAGACCTTTTTTTATGTTGTCATAAATTACATACGAGTGAGCTAAACATTTTAATCTTTTCATCAATCACATACGAGTGTTTTAGTCTTTTTTATATAGTCATCAATTGCATACGAGTGAGCTAGACCTTTTAATCTTTTCATCAATCACATACAAGTGAGCTAGACCTTTTAATCTATTCATCAATCACATACAAGTGAGCTAGACCTTTTAATCTTTTCATCAATCAAATACGAGTGTTTTAGTCTTTTTTATTTAGTCATCAATCACATACAAGTGAGCTAGACCTTTTTTTATATTGTCATTAATTACATACGAGTGAGCTAAACCTTTTAATCTTTTCATCAATCACATACGAGTGTTTTAGTCTTTTTTATATAGTCATCAATCGCATACGAGTGAGCTGGACCTTTTAATCTTTTCATCAATCACATACAAGTGAGCTAGACCTTTTAATCTATTCATCAATCACATACAAGTGAGCTAGACCTTTTAATCTTTTCATCAATCACATACGAGTGTTTTAGTCTTTTTTATATAGTCATCAAACACATACAAGTGTTTTAGTCTTTTTTATATAGTCATCAATCACATACGAGTGTTTTAGTCTTTTTTATATAGTCATCAATCACATACAAGTGTTTTAGTCTTTTTTATATAGTCATCAATCACATACGAGTGTTTTAGTCTTTTTTATATAGTCATCAATCACATACAAGTGTTTTAGTCTTTTTTATATAGTCATCAATCACATATGAGTTGAGTGCATTAGTCCATTTGATATTGTCATCAATCATATATGAGTGTTAGTCGTTTTGATAATTTCAATAATCGCATGAGTGTATTAATCTTTTTGATAGAGTCAGCAATGCATATGTGTGTGCTAGACATTTTGATATTGTCATTAATTGCATGTGAGTGTGTTACTCATTTTTATTTTGTCATCAATCACATATGAGTGTGTTAGTTTTTTTTATATTGTCATCAATCGCATATGTGTGTTATTTTTTTTTATATTGTCATTAATCGCATATGAGTGTGTTAGTTTTTTTTATATCCAATATATTTATTGAAATTACACTGTACTATGACACTATATAAAATTGCTATGTTGAAAATTATTGTTAATCCATTCAATGATACTATTTCTATTATATTTGTGATACATTTAGACTGTTAACACACCATTAACATTCCAGGCTGCTGTCCATCTGCATATTCAAGTTAAAAATAATTCGGAACACCACTGGAATTTATTTGGAATACTGTATACTTTTGGACATGTGATAGAACTTTAAGGACTAATTTTTGTGATTTAATTCATAATAATGTAGGTTCCTCTTTAAATGTTTACTTTGTATTCCAGAGAAATAAATTAAGTGTTTAAATTTTACTGAACCTGATGGTTTTTGTTCTTTTCTGTTACTTCGTTTAAGACCATAGAATCATAACTGTACAGACATGCATAAACCTGTTTCAGATAGAAAATGCCACTACTACCACATTAATGCAGCAAGATGCATTTCTACTACAGTTGTAATAATAATAATAATAATAATAATAATAATAATAATAATAATAATAATGAAAATAATAATAATAAAAAATGATAATAATAATAATAAAAATACTAACATTAATAATAACATTAATAATAATATAATAATAATAATAATAATAATAATAATAATAATAATAATAATAATAATGATAATAATAATAATAATAATAATGATAATAATAATAATAAAAAATGATAATAATAAAAATACTAACATTAATAATAACATTAATAATTAATAATAATAATAATATAATAATAATAAAGACTATTTAGAGAAGGTAACTCAATTAGTTACAGAACTTATCTACCTTGAGGCCTTCTATCTGTTATGTACAATATATCCAAGGAAACCTTGTTTTACAGAGTAAAAACCCAACTCTATAATGGTTGATTGTTTGTAAACATGCATGTCATTTAAAAATTTCAACATTCATAATATACAGTGTTAATCATGCAAACATTTAGTTACAGAAGGGAGTGTATATTAGGAGGAGCTTGTTTTGTAATAAATATCTTGCTTTGTTAATTAAAGATAAGAATATTTTACATTAACACTGTTCTTTGATTAATTCAAGCAGTAACTGTTGCCCTTTGTATGTTAGTGTACATTTGCTAATATGACCAAAGGAATATTTAGTGTGGAGGTAAAAGTAAAATATACAGGTATGAAGGAGCAGGTAATAACAATAGCATTACCAATATCAGGATTCATGCTAGTAAAATGTTGGATGTGAGAATTCTCTACATATTTAAATTTCTGGGATATGGGGGGGGGGGGTGTGCAATGATATATCTGGCTAACTAGGTCATCATCATAGAAACTAATAAATGTTGGATGTGAGAATTTGCTAAATATTGGAATTTCTGGGATGAGGGGTAAAGCAATGATATATCTGGCTAACTTGGTCAACATAATACAAACTAATGTATGGTGGGTGTGAGATGGAAAATGTATCAATATCAAGTAAAGTTGTATCTAGGTAAACAGGTCAGCATAATGACAAATCTGGGTAACTGGGTCATATGTAATGCTGTTTCAGCACTATTTGGGTCCAGTATGATGGGGGGGAGAGGGTTCTCCTTCATTTAGTAATAATTAGCCAATCATATTCTGTAATTTAAGACAAGGGGTTGATAGATAGATATCAATTTGGATGGATAGATAGATATAAGTGGTTATTTGTTCAGTGAAATGATCTATAATTGTTGGGATGATGATGTGAAAATTCAAGGAATGCATGGTATATAGTATATATACTATATGGTATACAGTATGGTGGATCATACTTAAATTTGAACAAAGATAAAAAGGCGTTTTTCCCACTCAAAATCTGAGTGTGATGGAGCAGAGATGAAGTTTAGTGTAGCAGTTTTGAGTCGTTCCCTACCTGATTTGACTCAATTTATTTCAGTGTAGTTACCGGTTCATTAGTTACCTTCAATTGTACGAATCGTTGGGCACATGGTGTGTTATAACTGTTAGTGTCACAATAAAGCAGTGAGAACAAATTAGTATAAAAAAGATTATCTACAAGCATGGGTGAAAAGAAAGATCAAGGCAGGCAACAAATATAAACCAGATCACAGAGTGATGCCCTAATGGAGACATCTGACTCAAGTTTGAGTGAACCAATCTTGAGTACAATTCAGCTGGACTTAGATGAAATAAAGCAAAGTCTCAGACGGAGCATTTCAAAGTAGATTTCCCATATGCTATTGCTGATCTGGTGAAAAAAAGATGACCATACAGTCGTTTAGTAATCTTATTCAACTCTACTCATCCACATCCAATTTTTCAGTATCTCATTCTTGCTCTTTCATTCAATCAACCACCATTTCCATGTATGCTCTCATTCATAGTTTATTTTTCTTCCTGTTTACCCCATCTTTAATTCATTGTTTCGGGAAAGATGGCTGCTATCGCTTAACCAGCTTGACACAGCTCCTCCGTTTTTGTGCTGTTTTTCATTATATATGTGCTTGCTGTCTTTGTCTCCATTATTGTGTTTCATAATGCATTGGCTGTTCAGTTCGAATGTGTTTATTCATCTCCTTATTATGGAAGCTAAAACAATTGGAATGTTTCTCAACTGTCCTGTTTCGCTGTTAAGACGTCCTTTGTTTTTTAAAAAACGCCCATAACGTGATCGCCAGTAAACCCGTTTATGCTATGATGGACCCTCATTAATTACTTTAAATGACCACTCCTTGGCCGTTCATACTACATTGTGTTCAAGACTAAACGAACAGGGACTACATTCATCATTACTTAAATGTAAACGGAAGCGAAGAAAGAAAAAGCGTTGTTTCTAAGCTGGCCGGCGTAGAACTTTTTTTTGTTTGTTTGATTAGGATTTTTAACGTAGCTTTAACAATTTTTCAGTCATATCGCTACGATGTCTGCATTGAGGCAGTTTATAGTGATGTCTAGCACTGAGACATCATGCCGCAGACATGTAGCATGATGTCTCACCCAGTCACATTATCCTGACACCAGGCCGACCAGTCCTAACACTAACCTCTTAATGGTGAGCGTCAAGCGAGGCAGCTGTTAGTACCATTTTTGTAAGTCTTTGGTATGACTCGGCCGGGGATCGAACCGACGACCTCCCGCTTCCGGGGCGGACGTTCTAACCGCTAAGCCACCGGAGCGGTTCCGGCGTAGAACTGGACAAAACAATAATACAAATTTAAGGAAATAGAATAGGGAAAATAGCTTAGCAAGTGTTTTCCAACACGCATGCCCAAGTATGAAACAAATTGAATAGGGAATATACGAAACATAAGGATTTTTCACACTCCATCTTTAATTCTATACAAATCCTTTCTCAGTGTAGCTACTATACTACACATATAACATTGTTGTAAGGGTATTATAAACCATTTGGAAATTAGTTTAAATAATGAATAAAGAGAGACGACCAAATTCGAGTTTGGAGAAGTACAATTTAAAAATTAAAAAATGTACGAACCCTATCTTGAACGCAGTCAGACTCAATAAAAATTAAATTTATAATGCAAAGATCGACACGGAAAATATACTCTCATTGAAACAATAAGTTTCTTTTTATTTAAAAAAAGTATTTACCGAACTTTGCACGAACTTAAAAACTAAATAAATAAATGAAATAAAGAAAGAAGAGTGATGACCACACACACACACACACAACACACACACACACATATCACCAACGCAAATAGCATATACGGGATATACGTGACATCGACAACACGAACTAGGGAAGGGACTCCGAGAATAGGTAAATAAACCCTACTCGGACGAACAACACAGGTTAAACACTAGATAGAAAGAAAAAAAAATACCTCATTCAAAATACAATATAATCCCTATGGAAAAAAAAAAAAATAAAAACACATAACTACACATCTGAAGGATATAACAAAATTTTAGAAAAAAATGTTCTAACCCAACTTGTATCTCATTTGGATCCAAACAGTCTTTTACACCCTCAGGACTTCTTTGATTATCTCTTGTACAGTCTGCATGTCGCCCTTGCCACAGTATTAACTACTCTTCTGAAAGTATTTAATGGCATTCACTTTGCTTTGGATAGCGGAAAGATTACAGCCCTCACTCTTCTTGATTTGTATGCAGCATTTGACACAATAGACCATGATATATTGCTTCACCGTCTCCAGCATGTATTTGTCATTAACAATACAGCCTTACAGGGGTTTAGGTCATACTTAGTCAACAAGACACAAATTATATCTGCAAATGGAATACACTCTAGCCCAGTTGATATATGTTGTGGTGTTCCATAGGGGTCTGTTCTTGCACCCGTTTGCTTCATTATATACACTTAGCCACTTTCAAGTGTCA
Source organism: Unio delphinus (assembly GCA_029339505.1). NCBI lineage: Eukaryota > Metazoa > Mollusca > Bivalvia > Unionida > Unionidae > Unio > Unio delphinus. Next base: position 687,721 of record JAQISU010000144.1, read on the forward strand.
TAGATCATCACCCAGTGTCTCACCAATTGTATGCTGATGACACCCGAATATACAAGTCTAGCCACTCAACTAAAGTTGATACTACCATCCAAGGAGTAGATGGGTGCATATTTGATCATGGATGATATGTAACAAGCTGCATATGAATGACGATAAAACTGAGGTCATTCTCATCACAACACAAAGACGTTCTCATTCCCAATCTTTACTCAAGCAATAAATATCAGCAACACCTACGTTAAGTTCACACAGTTAGTACGAAACCTGGGTGTTATTCTGGACAGTATTCTCACATTGCATCAACAGGTCATGAACATATGCAACGCTGCATATCTTGAGCTGAGTCGCATCAGCTCCATTCGCAAATATATTTCAGTTAATGCCACTAGAACACTTGTGTGTTCATTAGTACTTTCAAGACTGGATTATTGTATCTCAACTCTGTCTGGTTAGTCTCAATATCCACTCCAGAAACTTCAAAACACAGCTATTAGGATCATTCTCAGAGTATCACGATCAGAGCACACCTCCCCGTTGCCATGTAACCTACACGGGCTATCCATTCGATCGAGAATCAAACACAAAATTTGTTCTCCGTGCTACGTTTCGTTGATGTACTCCAGTCCATCATACCTATCTGCCCTCACCCATGTGTACCTGATACACACCAGCAAGATACTTACGTCGCTTCTAACAATCATATACTCATTATTCCCACTATGAAAACGAAGTCATATGGTCAACGTATTTTTTTTAATTTATTTTGTGCATACCAGGCCCCAGCAACGTGGAATGAATTTGCCATTGCCATTGACATTAGACACAAAGACGAAGTGATCCCTTTTCAATAGTACTCTTAAAACTCGCCTTTCTCGAATGCAAAAACAAACTTAAAGACCTAATAATGTTTCCTATATTAAATGTTTTCAGCATTATTTATATTGTCGAATTTTTAAAAAAAATTTGGTAATTTATTTTATATAGTCATATCATTATAGATGTTGTAAAGCGCATAGAGCTTCTAAAGATTAGGTGCTATACAAAGCCCTCATTATTATTATTATTATTATTATTATTATTATTAAAGGAGAACAATTTATTTATTGAGAACTCATCAATTATAATGTGTGGAGACTGCTATACTGCTTAAGACTTAGATTTGGATACTTATATTTTACATGACAAACACCAACAGTCTAGAGCAGTCATTCAAGACGTGAGCATTAGAATTAATTGATCCTTGGCGAAATTCAAATCAAGACTTAAAGATGTATGCCTGGAGGCAAAACACTAAACTGAAACAAAGTAGCTTAGATTACTTTCTTGTATCGGATGACATTCATATGAATACAGCTGATGCGCGTATCTTACCAAGGTATAAGACTGATCATTCAGCTATTGTTTTTAATGTGTAGATTTTTCAACGTGTCCAAGTGGACAGGATATTGGAAATTTAATGCCCAACTGTTGAGGAACATTGAGCATACTGATTTGGTCAAACATTGTATAACTGACTCTATAAATGAATATTATGTAGGAGAAAATAAAGATGACTCTCTCCATGTTTCTCCTTCCTGTAATGATCAAATGTTTCTTGAAAATGAAAATAATATCTGAAACTATACGTTACTCTATTAGGAAAACAAAAGAGAAACAGCACAAAGTAAAGAAAATTTAGCAGGAAATAATATAAATGGGGGAGGGGTAGCTGTCCAATAACATATATGGGGAAGCTCTGGAAAATTTAGATAAGAAGAAAAAAAAACACAATTACAGGAATCTAGGAAAGATACATGTTATATTAAGATGTAAAGCTAGATGGAACGAATTTGTGAAACAAATACAAAGTACTTTCTAAATCTTCACCACCACCACCCCGAAAAAAAGAAACTACGTCAATAAGACAATAAGGACAATTATTTTAAGTGATGGGACAAATATATCTAACCAAATATATATTTTGGAATCTCAAAAACTGTTTTATTAGGAATTGTACAAAAGAAGAATTGCTGTTTGATGATGAGGCTGCTCAAGAAACTCGAATATATTTTTTAATCACAATATTAAACTTAGTCAAGAGAAAAGAGAATCATGCAGGGGTATGCTTAAAAATATAGGTATGTCCCTAAAACGAAAACGTCCTGGCTTAAAAATAATGTATTAGGTATGTCTTTAAAACAAAAACGTCCTGGCTTAAAAATAATGATTTAGGTATGTCCCTAAAACGAAAATATCCTGGCTTAAAAATAATGATTTAGGTATGTCCCTAAAACGAAAACGTCCTGGCTTAAAAATAATGATTTAGGTATGTCTCTTAAACGAAAACGTCCTGGCTCAGATGGATTCACTTTAGAGTTCTATAAATTGCTTTGAAAGTCTCTTGCTGGATTTATATACAGATCGGTAAATCACGGATATACTTTTTGGGAAAGTTTCAGATCTTTAGATTCAAGGAGACTTCGCATGTCTAGCAAAGGAAGAAAAAGACATTAGATATTTTAAAAACTGGATTTATCACTTTTAAATATTAACTATAATATTGCTTCGGGACCCACTGCAACTAGGATTTAAACTGTGTTGTAATGACTTTAAAAGTGGTTATAAATAATGGGCATATGTCATCATTTTTAAGCTTGAGAAGAGGATGCTGTCAAGAGATCCCCTTGCACTTCATTTGTTTATCTTTGAGGCTGAGATTTTAGCTATACTTTTTCAAAGCAAAATGTGGATGTACGGAGACCGATCTTGGACGTCACTGAATATTAATCGAGTCAGTATGCCGATGATGGATCTCAACTTTCTCTTAAAGCACCTATGAATATCTTCGAAGGTTTTTTTTCTTTCTATTGGCTGAAATTAAATGTAACATAACAAAAACAATAGCCATCTGGATTGGAAACAGAAAATGTTGTAATGAAAGTATATGTTCCGAAATGAGCCTAATTTGGTCCGCTTCTAACTTGACACTCCTTGGCATAGATTGTTTTCCAGATCTACAACAAATGGTGCAAATTAATTATATGAAGAAACTAACAAAAGCAAAACGAAAACTGGCAAACTGAAGTCAAAGACATCTGCCAATAGTTGATAAGATAATTGTTGTAAAAGCTCTTATTCTGTCCATATTCATACATCTTTTTTCAGCACTTCCAAATCCATCAGCAAAGGTAGAAGCATAACTTAAATTCACATTATTTAAATTTGTATGGGGTGGGAAAGCAGAGAGAATAAACCGTGAAGTACTATTATCCCCAGAGAACGAGTAAGGACTAAATATTACACACATATCTTCATCTATTAGGTATATTAGGATGAGATGGGTTTTAAAAAAATTGCTAAAAAGGAGCATTGAACGTGGCAGAACTTAGTCAATACAACTATACTTAGAAATAAAAAAAAAAGATTTCTGGAAGTTAGGAAGAAAGAAATTAGAAGAATTTGCTAAGTTCATTAAAAACAGTTTTTGGAGAGATGTAATTTTGGCAGTATCTGATTGAAAAAAGGAACCGCAAAGTCCAAACGAGTATCTATCCATGAGTATTTCAAATATTGTTCCTCCTAAAATGTTCTATTGATACAAATCACGGACAGAAGCCAGTTTTTTAAATTCTCAATGATCTAGTAGATGCTCAAAATAATGTAATGCTGTTTGCAACAATAACACAAAAACCTGCAAGCGATGATGGTTTTTTTTAATACTTCTCCCTAATATAAAAAATTCCAAAAGCATGGAATGAAGCCATAAAAATCATTAAGTACATACTAATTTTGGTAAAATAAAATAATAAACTTACACAAACAAAATAAATGTAAGTTTATATACAAATATCTATTTCTTTAAAAAAAAAACCTACAAGGCAACACACTGTTAAGCAGGAAACATGGATGCAAGTATTTTATTTACTTAAAATATAAGTAGTGAGGAGTGGTCTGAGATTTATAGCCGGGGAAAATGTTGTACCAAGAGGATACCAAGTTGATCTCTTAACTTTTAATTAATCCACAGAATAATTGCTACTAAAGATTTTCTGAAAAGAATTAAGATATTAGATGATGACAACAAATGTACTTTGTGTAAGAGTGAAAATGAAAGTATTGAGCATTTCTTCTATGATTACATTATTACTTCAGTTTTTTTCCCCCACCGTTTAATTGAATATTTTGCCTAAATATTGTACATGTGTCCACAAATATTTTTTTGGCAAGCGAACAACTGGACAGTTTATGTAATTTCTTGCTAATTTTAGCAAAATATTACATTTATACTTGCATTTTCAAATAAAATTTGTATGTTTTTAATACACTGCTAAAGTAAGAGAACCAATTTCCTTTTTAAAAAAATGACCTCAATAATGAATACGCGACTTGTATTTGATTTGATGGTAAACAGGAACAAAATTCTGCAATATCACTATGTCCATGTCACATAAATTGCGTACCATATACATGTGTGCATGCGTGACTATGTTTTCTTTTTCTGTAGATTATATTTATTATCATTACATTATCTGATAACCAGAAATGTTTGATTGTAAGGTGACCTGGAGATGGTTCCCCGATCCAGTGGTCAACCTATTACGAGGTTAATAAACAAAAGAGACAGGGAATGTCCTGACCAATTAACAATGGTTCTACCGCACAACCTCTGCAACTAGGAAGAAGATAGAAAGACAGACCATATGAAAGTTAGCTCATGATATAATAGACGAGGCCAATGCCTCATAGCAAAGCTCAGTAGTACTGGTAAGAAAATCAAATGGGGATTTCAGGTTTGCAGTCGATTATTGGGCATAAAACAAAATTTCAAAACCAATAGGCTTCCATAAACCTCGGTTCGGTGATATTACAGATGTAATTGAACACTCAATAGTTCAGTTGTTTTCCAATCTCGATTTAAACAAAGCTTTTGATAGATACCTCACTTAGACACGACAAAACTTAAACTGTATTAAAGACATATGAAAATGTGTTCCGATTCAAACACATAACGTTTTGGCCGTATGTGAACTGCTGTCATAGGTGGTCGTTGTCTGCATTCAAGAAATTCAGAAAGACTGAATTTCGTAACCCTTGCGAAAAGAGATAATCAAAGAAGTCCTGAGGGCGTAATTGTACATTGTTGGTTTGAGCAAGCTGAATTGGGAGAGAAATTCAGACTTTTTCTTACTGCAAACGCTGTTATGTTGCTTTAGAGTGATTCAATTATTGAAGTAAGTCTGTAGGATAGGACTTTATTTGAATATAATACAGTTAAGTATTTTAAAGGAAGCTGTTTCCTGGAAGGCAGTATAAATTAGTAAATACTTCAGCTAAATAAATTCATTGGTGATACAGTTAAGTAGACCAGAATGGCAACTAATAGGAAATTGGTCAAAGAGTTTAAGGCTATCGGTAAAGACGAATTAAGTTATGAAGGGATCAAATTAGCGGAATTTGTGGAGCGGAGTCTCATATAATACAGGGAATATCAGAAGGCAGAGAAAGAGATAATTAGACAAGCCGAAACAAGATAAAGAATTAGACAAACTGAAGAAAGGGACATAATCCAAGAAGCTGATGAAAAAGAAGAGAAATCGAGTTAGCCAGATTGCAGACCGAAGAAAGAGCCATTGAGAGAGAACAGGCGTTAGCCATGGAGACACTGAGGATCGAAGCTGAATCTGGGAAGGGCAAATAAGTGAATGAGAATTTAGAACTCAAAACCAAAAGACCAAAGGCTAGACGTATTGTCCAGATAACAATGCTGATGTTTAATGACGAAGATGAAATCATTGATAACTCTTTAAGTCAGTTTGAAAAGTTAGCTTTAATCCATCACCCAAAGACCATTGGGCCATTAATATCTCTGCATTTTTGCAAGGAGCTGCCAAGGATGTATATCATAATATAGCACCGACTGACATAGACAATTACGACGTTCTCAAGAAAGTGCTGTTTAGGCACTATGAGTTGTCGGCTGAAAGTTTTCGCATACATTTCAGAGAGTTGTCTAAACAAACAACGGAGACAGGCACAACTTCATACTCTAGTGTGCATGCTTTTCGATAAATGGATTAACATGACAGGCACCGCGTTCACTTACGAAGGCATAATGGAGGAGATTTTGAAAGAACATGTACTCAGTACGATTCAGAAAGACCTTATAAGACATCAGTGTGATGGCTGGGCGATATGAGAGTGCACACTCTCGTCCAACCACCTGGGTGGCAGGGATCAACGCAACGTCACTGACTTTTGAAAGGCTAATGGGTTGGCACCTCATAGTCGAAATGGTCAACATGGTGGGCAGCTAGGGGCTTATAATCTCAGCCGTGATCAGTTCTGTAACCCAGGAAAGATCCAAGGTGTAGATAAGGGTATCCCTGGTATGAAATCTTAAGTTGTATGCTGTGGTTGCAACAAACTTGGCAATATTCTCAATGACTGCAGGAAACTTCGTCCCATGATAAATGCAGTGACCTCATGCACTGATTGAAGGTGTAAACTTGTAAAATCATCAAATACGGCTACATCTATGGTAAATGGAGAGAAGGCTACAGTACTGTATGATACTGGTTGTGGTTACCCAGCACTGATGGACAGCAAAGTTGTCAAATCTGCTCATTATACAGCTGAGACAGTGGAAGTTCAATTTGCTAATAGGACTAGAGATTATTTTCTGGTTGTCTACATCGACCTTGATTCGCAGTATGCGAAAGGGCGAATTGAAACGGCATGCTTGTCAGGATTTCACACGACGTAATTCAGTTATGGTGGCTGAGACTTTCTTATAAGTTTGGTTTAGAGTTGGTGTTCCTTAAAAGATAATCACTGATCATGGGACGCAGCTTGTTAGCCTGGTGATGGAAAAAGCGGACCGGTTACTTTCCATTAGGCACCTGACTACTATTTACCCACATTGCAATGGTCTAGTAGAGCGTATCAATGGGACTTTGAAACAAGCTCTGAAGAAGTGCGAAGGTCAACCAAGAACTTGGATCGATACCTTCCCGTGATACTTTTCACGTACTGCTAAGTTCCCCAAAAGTAACCACGGATTATTACCTTTCGAACTAGTCTATGAGAGGACAGTGAGAGGACCCATCACCATCCATATTGAAAATTATGGATAATGAAAGCCCCAACAGAGAAAGTAAGAACAAAATATCAGTATATTGTTGGTCTCCTTAACACGGTGGAGGAAGTTTGCAGTTTGGCCGAGATGAATCTTCATGATGCACCATGAAGTCAAGCCTAGTACTACAACAGGAGGGTGAAGGAACGGAAGTTTGAAGTGGGTGACAAGATGCTACTTTTCACTTCTCCTTTTCCAGACTTCACTCGTCACTTCTCTTTTTCCCCTCAGACTACGTCTTTAGACTGTCGAGTCCCCTCTCTCTTGGAAAACTGTTTACTTAAGAAACAAAATTATCCCTAAATTGCTTATTAATCTGTAGACTTCAGTAAAATTTATCTCAATCCATTAAGCATAAATGCAAAGATTCCACTAGGGTTGCACAACAATTGTTATTTCATACCAGCAAAGATGAATAAATGTGATACACGGTCAAATTTAATCAGTACAGATGCTAATCAGCGAATCTCATCAAAGCATTGTCTACAGCATGTACGATCAGACCATCACATAAATAGAAAGACACAAAATCAAAATCAAGCTGATCCTCCAGCCAATAAACTAGTTATTAATTGAATTTGAACAAAAATAAATAAAATACTCAATCAACATCAGTGAAGCAGAAAGAGTGGTGTTATTGTTTCCCCCACCTGCAATCTAGTGATGCACAATAGCATTGAAAGGATAGTCAGCTTCTCTCTGATGGCTTCAGGCATTGGTTTGAAATTATACAAATGGCCTCTATGCTCCCACACTTCTTATAGCATCAAAATACTAAGTCTCAGTAATTTTGATAACTATGAGATCTCCAGTCCTAACAGTAAGTTGTCTATTTTAACAGATACCATAATTATACTACATGTATATATACCATTATACCAATTGAATCTATCAGAGAGGTTAGCCAACTTTTCTTTCGGCACTGTGTTGTTGCTGTCGATCATTAATCAAAGTTGGTGGGGATATGGGACTAAAACTGCAAGAAAAGAACAAGTCAGTTACTGATTGCTGACTTTGATATCTAAACAGTGCAATTGACTTTGATATCTAAACAGTGTATTTGACTTTGATATCTAAACAGTGCAATTGACTTTGATATCTAAACAGTACAATTGACTTTGATATCTAAACAGTGCAATTGACTTTGATATCTAAACAGTGCAATTGACTTTGATATCTAAACAGTGCATTTTACAGTTTGCTAGTACATTAATACCAAAAGTCTTGATTTCCTCCGGTACAGGGACAACTTTGACCAGTAAAAATTGGCATATACCAGTGAAACACAATATCTGCTAAAATTTTATTACAAAAAAAAAATATCAGGAAACAATAATGGCTATGGTTACTCATCAGTAGAGTGAATCTTTATCACCAGTGTGAATCCTCATCACCAGAGTGAATCTGTATCACCAGTGTGAATCCTCATATGATTTGTTCATATTAGAGTTCTGACCAAACAATTTTCCACCTAATTCATATTTGCATGGTTTATCACCAGTGTCTTTCTTCATGTGTATTGCCACATCTATTATGAAATGTCTAAATACTTGCATGGGGTCTTGACAAAGGTATATAGACTTATTCAGACCTTCTGTTTTGAGAAGCTTGATCACTCTCACTCCTTAAATTGTTTCTAGGACAGAAATCCATCACTCTCCTCAATCTTGATTTTGGAGCCATGTCGTCCAGATGTTTTCTAAGCAAATCTCTCAATTTCACATGCACTGATATGCTTAGAGGTTCCAACATTTTATACATGATATAAATGATAATATGCCATAACAATGTCATAAATATCTTAAATGACTTGAATAACTGTCCCCAGCACTACCTGGAGAGCTGTGCACAGCTCCCATGCATTTTTCAAGGATTTAAACTTTTTCTTCTCTTTTTTCTTCCCTCTATCCAATATTATTTTCATGAAGTTAATGATACATAATGATCATGACAGTATTTTCAGAAGTGTTTGTCACTAATATTGATATCATCGATAAAATCTATCCTGCCAACAATATGTCTCTTTGTGTGAGTTGTTAAATAAGAGTTTTTGGTAAAAAATTTCCCACATATTTCACATTTGTATGGCTTGCTACCAGTATGTATCCTCAAATGTTTTGACAAATTAGATCTGTTGCTGAACAAATTTCCACATATTTCACAGATGAATGGCTTGCAACCAGTGTGTGTCCTAGAGTGTGTTAACAAATTAGATCTCTGGCTAAACAATTTACTACATATTTCACATTTGTATGGTTTATCTTCAGTATGTATCTTCATGTGCTTTGTCAACATGTAGTTCACAGAAAACAATTTACCACAGATTTCACATTTGTACGGTTTGTCACCAGTGTGTACTCTCGAGTGTGTTAACAACGTGAAATTCTCAGCAAACAATTTTCCACATACTTCACATTTGTACGGCTTATCGCCAGTATGTATTTTCATGTGTTTTGTCAACGTATAACTCTGTCCAAACAATTTTTTACATATGTCACATTTGTATGGCTTGTCACCAATATGTATTTTCGTGTGCCTTGTCAAATTAGAATGAATATTAAACGTTTTTCCACATACGTCACATTTGTATGGCCTATCACCAGTATGTATCCTCAAGTGTTTTGACAAATACGAGCTGTGGCTGAACATCTTCCCACATATTTCACATTTGTATGGCTTTTCACCAGTGTGTACCCTCAAGTGTTTTAACAAATTTGAGCTGCAACTAAACAATTTTATACATATTTCACATTTGAAACGCTTGTCACCAGCGACTATCCTTATTTGTTCTTCCATTTTACGAGTAACAGAACGTTAAGGTCAAGGTCAAATGTTTTTCCTGCATCCACTAATGGTTAAAGCGTGCTTACTGTAAAAAAAAAAAAGAAAATTGAAAAACAAATTATGAAGAAAAAAAAATCCGTGAACAATAACAAAAAATCATACCGAGTGAAACATTATGTTATAGTATTCCTGTCACTTGGCCCCAACCCCTCCCCATTTCACTTCAAACATGTTTTGGCCTAAATCCTTAACACTTAGCTGACAAATATATTTGTCATCACCATTAAACTATTTTATACAAATTATGCGGAGCTCCTTTATATACAAGAGAAAGTGCCCAGTGTAAGAACGGATCATATGAGTAATCTGTCTTTTTTTTTTTTTTTTTCATTCCGATTATTGCATTTCTTTAATTTTCAACATTAAGATCGCGTCAGCCACCATGTGACTGTTTCCCACAGTGGCGTATTGAGAGTGTTCGGCGCCCGTTGCAAAGTTCATACTTTTCGCACCACCTACCCCTCCGGCGTAGCGGAGAGTATTTGGCGCTGGGGGACAAGGTATAAATTTTACGCCGCCACTCCCCCCCCCCCCCCCCCAGTGTCACTGTAACCACAGGTGCTTGACGCGAACTTGATTTGAAGAAGTAAATAAAACAATAATCTAAAAGAACAAAATCATACAGAGTGACAAAAATACCTTAGATTACCCCCATGACTCATTCTGATATATAGAACCCTCTCTATCATACTGTATAAAAAGACAATATTATGATATAGAGGGTCCTATGTCAAAATGGGTCATGGAGTAATCTAAGGCATTTTTGTCACTCTGTATGTTTTTCTTCTTCTTTAGATTATTTGGTGGTTTTTTTTTTAAAATCAAGCTCGTGTCCAGCACCTGTGACTGAAACATATGAATACAGTAGTCAATATGTCTACTGAATACAACAAAAAGGTATAGTCATCATATAAAGGTAATTTAAGGCTAATATATTTTAACTGCAACAACCACAACAAAAATGTTACCAACAGTTAGTGACTTAGTCTTCTCCCCCCCCCCCCCCCCCCCCAAGACGGAGTCCGGTGCAACTTGCACCCCACCCCCACTCGTTTCCCAAGCGGGAAATGTGACTTTCTCTGTCCTCTAACTGTAATGTCACATTCTACTTTGCTTTTGCATTGGCATACAACCACCCCACAAAAATAGTTAACCGCATTCTTCAAACTCAACGTTACTTTTAAAATATTAGTCCCGCCCACTTAAATAAAAATCAATACACAAAACTGTATTTCTTGTGTTTTTCTCGGTCAGCAATTAGAACGAGTTTCATAGTGCCTATCAGGCCGAGACGTATTCTTAATCGAATTTACGGACGTTAATCAAGGCAAATAAATAATTCGAACCTGGGTTGAGTGATACCGAAATATCGACTGAACAGCCTTAACAACGGCTAAATCAAACACGCAACATTAAACATGTACAGTCGACTCCACTTAACTGCACATCGGTTTATTGCACACGCCGGATAACTAACTGCACGTAGTCACGCCAGTCACGTTTTTTCCCAATGTTTTTCAATGGGAATAAACTTCGGATAACTGCACTTCTCTTAAATGCACACTCCGGATAATAGCACGATAAATTTTCTGCAATTGGCACATTATTCAACACAATTTTACTCCGGTTAACTGCACAATGTATAGTCTTGGTCAGTTATTGCCAGTCCACTGCTGTATCGCTTCAAATAAGCCGACAATTAAGCCGGTACATTCGACTTTGTAAATGATTGACATGTAAAGGACGCCTTAGGTGGTATATACATGTATATCCGTAAACACTAGGGAGCAACAGCGTGGGAAAACTCATAGTACAGCATGGGAAACATTGCTCTAAACCGTTCGGGTTTGAATGATTTTAAACCACGAGATGGATGGTTGGAAATATCGAAAATGCGCAACGGAATTCAATTTAAACGATAACACGGCCAAAAACAGGATGCAGACGAGTTTGGAGCTGAACGCTTTTTCTGTGGTGGATGACCCGACAATGTCTGACAGCAGTTTTGGAATAACAAGCGATAAATATATATATATATATATATATATATATATATATATATATATATATATATATATATATATATATATATATATATATGTATGTATGTATGTATGTATGTATGTATGTATGTATGTATGTATGTATGTATGTATGTATGTATATGTGTGTGTGTGTGTGTGTGTGTGTGTGTGTGTGTGTGTGTGTTGCAATTTATGGATAATTTTATTCTTTAAGGCAACAGTTTTCCGAGAGAAGAGAAGTGACGAGCGAAGTCCGGAAGGGAGAACGAGTAAAGAGACGAGTAGATCTAGGAAGCTCAAGAAGGACGAAACAGTCGGACAAGGACGAAAAGAGGAAATAGGAAACGTTGGAACACGGTCGAGAGGAAGGTGACGCAATCAGTCCTGGACATTGCGCTGTTTACACCACTCGTTATGATAAATAAAATCAATCAAAATTAGACACAGCAAATAACTCCTGTTGATATCATTTAAATTTAATTTAAATTACCACTATTGATTTGCTTGATTACATTTTTTATTTTTCGTGTCTAATGGTGCCCGTGTTGCATTATTTCTTCCCAATAATCTTGCTCAATTCTCTGTTGGTATTCTATCTTTTCACTGACACCGGGAGGTTATTTCCTAAACCCTAGACAACGTAGGTAAATCCAATGATCTACCCCACTTACTAAGAGGGAGGCATTACTGCCTATCTATCTATCTATCTATCTATCTATCTATCTATCTATCTGTCCGTACGTACGTACGTTTATCTGTCCGTACGTACGTACGTACGGACATACATACATACATACATACATACTTCTCACGCTCCTTTCCATTTCATATATTTCTCAATGCCATTTTACATTTCATTTATTTCTCACGCTATTTACATTTCAGAAATTTATCACGCTATTTACATTTCATCTATTTCTCACGCTATTTACATTTCATAAATTTATCACGTTATTTAAATTTCATCAATTTCTCACGCTATTTACATTTCATAAATTTATCACGTTATTTACATTTCATTTATTTCTCACGCTATTTACATTTCATAAATTTATCACGTTATTTAAATTTCATCAATTTCTCACGCTATTTACATTTCATAAATTTATCACGTTATTTAAATTTCATCAATTTCTCACGCTATTTACATTTCATAAATTTATCACGTTATTTAAATTTCATCAATTTCTCATGCTATTTACATTTCATAAATTTATCACGTTATTTAAATTTCATCAATTTCTCATGCTATTTACATTTCATCTATTTCTCACGCTATTTACATTTCCTCTATTTCTCACGCTATTTACATTTCATAAATTTATCACGTTATTTAAATTTCATCAATTTCTCATGCTATTTACATTTCATAAATTTATCACGTTATTTAAATTTCATCAATTTCTCATGCTATTTACATTTCATAAATTTATCACGTTATTTAAATTTCATCAATTTCTCACGCTATTTACATTTCATAAATTTATCACGTTATTTAAATTTCATCAATTTCTCATGCTATTTACATTTCATCTATTTCTCACGCTATTTACATTTCATCTATTTCTCACGCTATTTACATTTCATAAATTTATCACGTTATTTAAATTTCATCAATTTCTCATGCTATTTACATTTCATAAATTTATCACGTTATTTAAATTTCATCAATTTCTCATGCTATTTACATTTCATAAATTTCTCACGTTATTTAAATTTCATCAATTTCTCATGCTATTTACATTTCATAAATTTCTCACGTTATTTAAATTTCATCAATTTCTCATGCTATTTACATTTCATAAATTTATCACGTTATTTAAATTTCATCAATTTCTCACGCTATTTACATTTCATAAATTTATCACGTTATTTAAATTTCATCAATTTATCACGTTATTTAAATTTCATCAATTTCTCACGCTATTTACATTTCATAAATTTATCACGTTATTTAAATTTCATCTATTTCTCACGCTATTTACATTTCATAAATTTATCACGTTATTTAAATTTCATCAATTTCTCATGCTATTTACATTTCATAAATTTATCACGTTATTTAAATTTCATCAATTTCTCACGCTATTTACATTTCATAAATTTATCACGTTATTTAAATTTCATCAATTTCTCACGCTATTTACATTTCATAAATTTATCACGTTATTTAAATTTCATCAATTTCTCACGCTATTTACATTTCATAAATTTATCACGTTATTTAAATTTCATCAATTTCTCATGCTATTTACATTTCATCAATTTCTCATGCTATTTACATTTCATCAATTTCTCATGCTATTTACATTTCATCAATTTCTCATGCTATTTACATTTCATCAATTTCTCATGCTATTTACATTTCATAAATTTATCATGCTATTTATATTTCATCAATTTCTCATGCTATTTACATTTCATAAATTTATCACGTTATTTAAATTTCATCAATTTCTCATGCTATTTAGATTTCATAAATTTATCACGTTATTTAAATTTCATCAATTTCTCATGCTATTTACATTTCATCAATTTCTCATGCTATTTACATTTCATAAATTTATCACGTTATTTAAATTTCATCAATTTCTCATGCTATTTACATTTCATAAATTTATCACGTTATTTAAATTTCATCAATTTCTCATGCTATTTACATTTCATCAATTTCTCATGCTATTTACATTTCATCAATTTCTCATGCTATTTACATTTCATCAATTTCTCGTGCTATTTACATTTCATAAATTTCTCATGCTATTTACATTTCATCAATTTCTCATGCTATTTACATTTCATCTATTTCTCATGCTATTTACATTTCATCAATTTCTCATGCTATTTACATTTCATCAATTTCTCATGCTATTTACATTTCATCAATTTCTCATGCTTTTTACATTTCATCAATTTCTCATGCTATTTACATTTCATAAATTTATCACGTTATTTAAATTTCATCAATTTCTCATGCTATTTACATTTCATAAATTTATCACGTTATTTAAATTTCATTAATTTCTCATGCTATTTACATTTCATCAATTTCTCATGCTATTTACATTTCATAAATTTACCACGTTATTTAAATTTCATCAATTTCTCATGCTATTTACATTTCATAAATTTATCACGTTATTTAAATTTCATCAATTTCTCATGCTATTTACATTTCATCAATTTCTCATGCTATTTACATTTCATCAATTTCTCATGCTATTTACATTTTTCAGATATTGATTTGTAGCATCTTTAGCAAAGAAGGGACTTTTAGTACTAGAACCGTTGAATGAAAATTATTTTTCCTTACATGTGTATTATTTTATATAAAACATCTTCTATCAGAATTAAATATTATATGCATATCAGATTCAGAATATTATTTGGAACAAATCAGGCCTGTAACAGTTCCTAATATATTATTTTCATGTTAGTAGAAATTATATGAATGGCCTTTCCGTTTCACAATTCTTAAGTTCATACAACAATCTCATTTACATTCATTCGATTTAATTAATCTACAAAACTAATGTTATCATCTATCCTTTTAAGATAAATAGATTTATAAATATATCAAAAGTATCAACACAGCCTCTTGAACACCCTTTGTTCAAACGACAAGCACACATGGTGTGTGTGCGTGCGTGCGTGCGCGCGCGCGAGCGGGCGGACCCGATGCTAAATGAGGACAGTGGGCGACCCAAGTCTAATTTCGACATTACTGAAGAAATTCTGTGAGAAATTCATAGATAAATACAGGTTTGTTTTAAATATAAAATTTATTTCTTAAATAATTTGCTTTAATTATAAGCTGTTTTAAACAAAATCCAAACAAATTTTCGGTCCCTACCCTCACCCATCTTGCACCTTTCACGACCTCACTACGGCTACTGCATATAATAATAATAATAATAATAATAATAATAATAATAATAATAATAATAATAATAATAATAATACATTTAATTTAATTTAATTTAATTTAATTTAATTTGAATGTTATTAATTTTTTGTCAAAACTGTCATTAATATTTAAGGTAAATATGTGATACTTTGATACTTTTCACTTATTTTCTGTTTTAGTATTATCAATTGCTGTACATGGTACCTGTTCAATCTATTACATCTGTATGACGTTATTGCATGAAATATTCAAGAAGTAGCTCAGAATTAAATAATTTGTATCAAAGTCAATTAATCTACATTTATTTTTAAGAGCATTATTGTTCAAACAAACGAAAATCCTGGTTTGTCCATGTGCACTAATATATCGAAAACATGTAAATCCTTGTGGTTTAAATTTTTATTTCGGTGTTCCTTGTAACTGTTGAAAGAAAAACAGGACGAAATAAATAAATATAATTCTAAAATAAGTAAATGAATACGAGCAGTTAACATGTATATTTTGCTGCTCATTTTGAAGGTTTGCTGTCTCTTCTTGTGTCATAGGCACAGCCATATATTAGTTAAAGTACTTCTTATTTCCGGTTTCATAGTTTGATGTCCACAATCCGAATAGAGTTAAACAGGAAGCGGTTTATTCGGAAGCTTGTCTCACATGATAATGTAGCTTCCGGTTTATGATCGGCTGCTTAGAGTTGAAAATTTATAAAATTTGAAGAAAATTATAGAAAATGGCTAATTTAGGGAACATAGAAGGTGTTATTGCGAATATAGATGATATTGAGAAAGGTAAAATTACTGAATATACAACATAGTTCCATTTAAGTTTGATTTAGTGATATCTTTCTATGCCCTTCTCTCCTTGAAATATATTATGTCTGCTAGATTCTGAAATATTTGATGTGCTCTTCCTACCAAAAGATATCACCATCTCTCAGTTCATGTCACATTGTCACATAATTTTTGTAAATATATGTTATATTTCTTGTGGAATTGTAATGCTGTAATTTCATGACGTTCTCTTTTCCTAGTCCTACAACGGCGACCACAACCACAGGTGCTTGACGTGAAGAAGAAAAAAAAAATCTAAAGGAAAACAAAATCATACATAGTGAGAAATATACCTTAGATTACCCCATGACCCATTCAGACATAGGGCCCTCTCTACGCGAGCTCATGTGACAACCAGTGAAAAGAGCTACATGTACCATGTTTGCGGTTTAATGATACATGAATTCTTTAATTACAGAACCTGTGACCGCGACCTGGTCCTACATGTAAGATCTTGACGCTGATATTTATTTTGTGGGCATCAAGGTCTTACAGCCTAACTTACGGCAATGGGTAGCGTGTTTTGATGTCGACTAACATCATTACGAAAGTTGAATTTTCAGGAATATTTCACAACTGGTAACTAAAGTAACGACACTTTTTAAACAAAGTAAAGTCGTAATGTTTTAGTCAGAATTTACTTACTCTGATGTTTTTTCTCTAATAAATTCAATATCTCACAAAAGAAATCATTGGCCAACATTTCAATTGGCTGGAAAGTAATGTAAGCTGTGAATGTAAAAAATCAGGTTAAGTTAAAATATTATTCTTTAATGAAACCAATAAAAATATATTATGCCTATTGGAACTGTAACTTAGTGTAAGCAATGTATTGTTTTGTTCAATAGACATATTCCCAAAATGAACATACTTGAACTTATTTTGGGTTACCTGGACTACTGTCACATTTCAACAAATTTAAATGTATATCAAGGGAACATGAAAATGCATCCATTTTCTGGTATCAGATTTTGATTCCACTAAGATAAAAACACAGTATATGAATTACATTGTTGGACTAGACAGTGACCCTAAAATTGATTTTTCTTGGTATCTAAATAATGGTGTTGTGCATCACATTCTTCATTTGAAAGATGTGGGGAATGAAGTGTATCTTTTAGAGGTGCATCACTGAGTTAAAAGTTTCAGTGGTGTCAAATATGGAACTCCAACTTGAGTATTAAAAAAAAAGGTGTGGTGGGTGTCAAAAAGTAAAAGGGGATCTCTGAAGCGTAAACGAGTTTAAACGGTAATACTGGAATGAGAGTCCAATTTTTTTATGACCATTTCACAAACTGTTTTTGTTTACATACTTTAGTGTCTTTTTTCTAATCAATTCGAATTCTGGCAGAAATAACTGGATATTTTTTCATGTCTTGTTGACCTACATTTCAGTTAGCTGGAATTTTAATTGAAGCCAGGAATTCCAAAATCAGTTATAAAGATGTCAAGTATATTGGAATGAAATGAAGTTATCAAAAACTTTCATCAGTATTATTGTAATTTTATTGGCTTGTTAAGAATAATACTTCAGCTTAATCTGATTTCAGCATTCTTTGCTTCCATTGCATTTGAGTCACTGAAATGTAGGTCATTGGAACTTGAAAACATGTTCATTTACTTCTGTCGCTTTTCAGACTTCGAATTTATTACCTGTAGTTGTAGTAGGGATTAATGCCATTTTTCAGCACATGATAGGCTATTCATGGCAGCCAGTATTATTGGTGAAGGAAGAGCCCAGTAAAACTCCAGAATGAACCACCAACCCATGAGAAGCTACATGCAAGCTACCCACATTGGCCAAATCCAAGACTTGAACCCACGCAGACTGAGGTGAGATGGCAGTGATCTGTAATGGAGAGCATTTTAGACCACTCATCCACTCAGGGCCCCTCAAATGTATTAGAAAAAAGACTTAAATGACTGTAATTTAGGGAAAAGTGTTGATATGAGTTGCCAAGTTTGTGAGATATTTCTAAAAATGTGGCTGCATGTGCTGTCAGTCAGCCAGGCACAATACTGTCTATAATGCATTTATTCAGAGTAAAGTTCTAACAATGCAAATGTAAAGCATAAAGTCTGTCTGCACTTCAAGATAAGTGTAAATATGAACAACTGCAAGAAAAAGGCTAAATGTGAAAATATTACAATTCACAAAGTTGGGGGACAGTGTCAGCAGGTATTGAACACTGCAGGTTTGGAAACGGAGATGCAGCAAAAATTCAAATTTCAATGTAATGAAAAAATTACAGCTGAAGAAATTCTGAAATATAAGAAAGAAAAATTTAATAGTGAAAGGTAAGTATTGAAAGTGGAGGCTAACTGATTGATTTTGTACCAGCTCAGTTTTGAAGAAGAAAGAACTAGAATAACAAGAACATAATTTTTTTTTGGCTTAATGTCAAATGAAGCTTACAATATAGAAGTATTTGATTCATACAAGATAGATAGAGGTACAACTATGTCGAAGACATGAACAATCTGTTCTGCAGATGCTAACCTAAAGGAGAATGTAAATATAATATTATCTGTCCTTGTGTATGCCGAATTTTAGGAGAACATAGATACAAGAATGAAACTTCACTAATAATATGATGGTGTAACAAGTATACAATTTAACAATGTTTCTAGCATACACAGCTTAAAATGGATAAGGGTTGTCTGTCTATTGCCTCATATACCACATATTTTATCAATGATGTCTTTTATTACAAATACCATTAAATTAAAACCATATTTTTAGATGCAGAATTTTGTATCGTTACATTTATTTAAATATGTATTGAGATAATTTATGCTGATTAATTTAAAGCAAACAAAGTTATACAGATGATGAAATCATCATTAAGGATTGTATATTCCATAAACAGTGTTGAGGAGAAACCAATGACATTGTAAGCAGTTCTAATCTTTTGCTAGAGTTACGCTATTACCATTTAAAGTTAAGAATGTCAAAGTGATGATTAAGCTGATGGTTCAATTTGAATCATATAGGGTTTTGTTATTATACTTCATTACTTAACTTGTTAGTAATAGTTCATTCATTCATTCATTCATTCATTCATTCATTCATTCATTCATTCATTCATTCATTCATTCATTCATTCCTGGACTGGCATGTACATCATAGTATACTGAGATATAAAGCAACTATTTTGACTATTACTCTGTCCTTACATTTTAGAGAATTTTGGCAGTTGGGATGTGGTCATTTAAAAAAAAACTTAAAACTTTTGAATTTAAGAAATAATATGATTATGTCAGAAATATGTTAATTTAAAAAAATTGGAATACATGTTATCAAATTTTTTACAGTGCTCAGATTTGACTGAACTGTTTATTTTACAGTTATAGGTGTATGCAATGTTAACTATTGAAGTCATACAAATAATTTGCAATATGCAGCCACCTATGGAAGAAACGTCATTTGGTATTTTGAATTTTACTTGTTATCTATATTTTCAGATATAATTATGCAAAATATGCAGTCTGGTGCTGAGCACTTAAATTAAAGAATTTTAAATAGTTATATACAAAATAACATTCACTATCATCCTCATTGCAGTTTAATAAATGAAGAACTGATCTATGTGACATTTTATTTAACTTTCTTGGCAAAGAATTTTGTCCAGAGATGAAGAAAGATAATCAAAAACATAAAAGATACTGTAAAAATCATTACAGGAACTGCTCGGACTTTAATTCCAGGGCAGCCTTGTCCATAAAACCTATTTGTTTGATTGGAAACTGATGCAAATCTGAAATAAGTAGCACTGGCTTTAACCACAGCTGCCTTTCTGGTTATGCAGGGTCGTCGAAGGTATAAGCCTTTTGCAGATGGTTGCCATGCCTGATTTTGTCCAGTCATTTGGTTAATTTGCATGTCCCCATTGTTCTTGCTTGTTTCTTTCTCATATTCCTCTTGGCCATGGTTAGCAGATAGTTCATATTTCTCTTGGCTTTGGTTATCAGATACCTCATTTTCCTCTTGGCCTTGGTTAACAGATACCTCATTTTCCTCTTCGCTGTGATTAACAGATGCCTCATTATGTACCATGTCATCTAGAGATGACTCGTTAGAATTAGCTTCATTATCTTGAAGTTCTGAGTTTGAGCTGTCCTCGTCAGACTCTGAAAACTGCGTACTGACAGCTAAAATATTCTGGGATGCCGACATTTAAATTCCCTGCTCAAATGATTATTTTATCTGTACAAAGGAAATTAATAATTAAATTTTATTATTATGCAAAACAGTCAAATAAGAAAATTTGAAAGCGTGGCCTCAATATGCACAATTCGACAAGTAGTACAGTCAGTTCTAATTGATTGAACTAATCGAGTTAAAATCCTCATGTAAATACAATCATTTACTATAATTGATCAATGACATGTAGTACCATACTTATCTGTATATTACATTGGCCAATTCAATGAAGTGAATACAGCATGGACTTTAGGAGTGCCATCATATAATCAGTGGGTGACAGGTCTAATTGTGACAAACTGGTAATGAAAGCCATAATAAAAATGACTCCAAATCATACTTGAAAATATTCAGATCAATCAATGTTTTTGTCTGTTTTGAGCCTGGAGCAATTTGTAAAATTGGGGTAAAATGTAGTACTCGGAATGTTGCATATAATTTTAAATTATGGGATAACAAATAATACTCCAAATAAGATTTCCAAATCTGGGATAACATGTAATTCTCAGAATGTTGCATATGATTTTAAAATATGGGATAAAATGTAATACTCAAATTAAGATTTCCAAATCTGGGGTAACATGTAATTTTCAGAATGTTGCATATGATTTTAAAATATAGGATAACATGTAATGCATACCTGAATAAGAAATAAAATTTCCAAATCTGGGATAACATGTAATTCTCAGAATATTGAATAGCATTTCCATGTATGGGATAACATATAATTCTCAAAATGTTTAGTAAGATTTCCAAATTAAAGAAAACATGTACCGGTAACTCACAAAATGTTGATTAAATTTTTATGACACAAGGGTTTTATGACAAGGGTTTTTTGGCTTCCATTTTTATTTGGCATCTTATTTGAAATAATAATTTAATATAAGTAGTAAAAAAAAATTATGAACTATTTTACTCGCTTGTAAGTCAGGTTCAACTGAAAACAACAATAGACCCTGATTTGATATTCTATAATGTTATGCAGATCACTATATTACTAACAAACTGCACAGATCTTCTGCTACATTATATGATAGCAGATCTGGTACATTATGTGATGATAGCAGATCTGGGTTTGTGAAGTTTACAGTTGGACTCTAATTATAAGCAGGTATATATGGTATACAGTAGGGAAAGAGAAAGCATGATTTATCTCACATGCATTATACTACATGTATAGGGTATGAGAAATGTAATTCATCTTGCATGCATTATACTATAGGGTATGATAAATATGATTTATCTCACGTGCATTATACTATAGGGTGTGAGAAATATGATCTATATCTCATGCATTATACTATAGCATATGAAAATATTACATGTGCATTATACCTTAGGACAAGAGAAATATTTATCTCGCGTGTATTATACAAAAAGGTAAAAATATTTATGTCACATGCACATTTTATAATGACTATTCACAACAGTATAATATTTTTCTTAGACATGAGATAATTTAAAATCATCGATCATAAAAATGAATTTCACAGATACATTTTATGTTAGTATGACACATAAAGATGGCAGAAAGAAATTTTCATTGAAGCTAAGTGAAAATATGTCTGACTATGGGTCTCTATTTAAGATGTGTGCAGCAAAGAATATTTTATATATGTAGTATGTACATGAATATTGGCAATAATAATATGTGATAGTATCATTAATATATTAACAGACATGTATTAATAAATTCCAGTATTAATTTGAGCTAAAATGTAAAATAATATTAACAGACATGTATTAATAAATTCCAGTAATAATTTGAGTCAAAATGTAAAATAAGAGGCAGAAAATTAGTGGCCATTCTATTGACAGAAATTCAGTTAAATAAACTTCATTTGCATTTGAAGATTGTAGGTAATCTGTTTATATTATTGGATAGATGCGTGAATGTTAGTGGTTAATGGCACATTAGCACAGTCACGACTACAGTATACAGTGCATAGTAAGTTTAAGCATCCAAAAGTTTTGTTATATGACGATTTAAAAAAAAAAAAGTCCTATCTAGTGAAAATCTTTGTTGTGATGCGTTTCCTATCGAGTGAAAATATGTTGTACATGTAATGTGTTTCATATTTAGGAAAAAATGTGATATTTCATATCTAACCAAATGTTGTGATTTGTTTTCTATGTGGCAGAAATATATTGTGCCATGTTTCCTTTCTAGTGATTTATATGTTGTGATGCGGTTTTTTGTCCAGTGAAAATATGCTGCATATTTCCCACCCAGAAAAAAATTATGTTTCATATCCAATAAATAGTATGCTGTGATGTGTTTGCTTTCTACTGAAAAATATGTTTTACTTTTTATACATTATAGTCATCCACTTTACATTGTGGCTGTAATCATTCTTGTTAGTGAACATTTCATTTTTTGTGATAAAATAAAAGTCCTTACCTGTCTAATTGGGTAATAATGATTTTTTTCCTTTCACTAATGCAACAACTCTCTCTGTACTGTGCTAAATGCCTAACCAGTCTGGTTTAGTAAAATCTGTTTCAGTATGATTAACATATATACATTACATATTTCCCAGAGCTGCTCAGAAACCATGTATTACCCCAGGGCTACTGTATGTCCCTGTATACAAGGAAGTATATACCATCCCCAGGGCAACCATCTTTACTTCCTGCACTTTTACTGACTAGTAGCCCGTATAGATATTTTTTTTTATCTTCTCTGTCATTTCCCTTGTTTGCCTTTAAAGTCATCTAATTATTGATCATGTTATTGTAAGTCAGTTACATAAAGCATCTACAATTTTTCACCAGTTTTTAAAAAAATTAAAAATCAGCTGGGAAGAAAAAAAAGTAAAAGTTATTTGATATTTTGTAGTTTTTGGGAAGTAGTGACACATAAACTATTACATACGGTAGAGCTTGGCTTATAAATAGATGATGTTCATTGGAGTGTAACTTTTAAATATAATTTGGGTGAGTTGATAAACAAATTAACAAGGCAACTATCTTAAGATATAGAAGATCTTTTGTGTGATGCGGCATTTATTTCATAATTCCAGAGGTTGTGATTAACATTCTGAAGAAATAGCCGCTTTCATGAACTTTTAATTGTATTTTATCATAAAGCAGGCACATGCGTACCAGATGAAAACTCTGATTAAATTCTCAGTCGGAATATTCGCCAAAAAAGTCACTGAATAAGGATTTAAAGACAATGAAACTTTCTCATTTTGGTATCAAAACTGGTTGCTGAAAATTGGAATTGATGTAAATTAATGTTTGTAAAACTTGTACCTGTTTTTTTATTTACATAGGACATAGTGGACCAGATTTTTGGAAAATATTGATATGAAACTTGGTCAGAAACCAAATTTTTTAAAAACAGTTATGTTGTATTTGTAATAACAAGAAAAACTGATAATAGAGTATATAACTTGTAAATAAGCATGAAACGATCACAGACATACACCATTGAGGAACATAAAGAATTGCAGAAAGGGAAGGGTTTGGAAGCAAATGAGGAAGAAGTTCAATTACGTAGGTTTTCTCTCCCAGTAACAGTTAAATTTCCTACAACTCCACAGGTTTCAAAAGGTAAGTGGAATCAGAACAGAATAAAGTGTGGTATTTTAGTGACAGTAAATCCAAATGCCAGAGCTTTTAGAATAAACAGGAGTCTTCATAGAGTGTATGATGTCACTTCAATACTGTACCTGGCACATGTTTATAATTATATGTAGGTTGATTTTACAAGTATATGCAGCTCATTATTATTAATGCCAGTACATGTGCATTATAAT
Source organism: Unio delphinus (assembly GCA_029339505.1). Taxonomy (NCBI): domain Eukaryota; kingdom Metazoa; phylum Mollusca; class Bivalvia; order Unionida; family Unionidae; genus Unio; species Unio delphinus. The sequence continues at coordinate 712,408 of JAQISU010000144.1, forward strand.
TGTTGTGCAACAACATGTATACCCTTTATCTTTTGTTATATAATTAATACATGGATGTCATATTTGCAGAATGGTTTTAGAATTTTGATCCATAACTCTGGGATGGTACAAAAGTGGATGGGGATGGTACCTGATATTAAACTTTTGAAATTAATTAGAACCCCACAAAATGACAATGACCCTTTCTGAGGATAAAATGACAATACACTATATACCCTTGCTGAGGTTAAAATGACAATACACTATATACCCTTGCTGAGGTTAAAATGACAATACACTATATATTCTTGCTGGGGTTAAAATGACAATACACTATATACCCTTGCTGGGGTTAAAATGACAATACACAATGACATGCATACATACATACATACATACATACATACATACATACATACATACATTACATACTTACATACATACATACATAAATACATACATAATTATATATACCAGGAATATATTTATATTGACCAGTAATAAAATTATATTGACCCTTAATACTATTATGAATGAACTTGGCATGGACAACTTCCTTTTAAGAAGCTGAAACCAGACAAAATATTTCATAATTTTATGCTTAATTGCAAAATGTCTATTTCAGGAGCTCAAGTTGCCACCTCCCTTCTGCAGCAGAGGGCCAATGATGTTCGATCAAACAGGGTTAACTGGCAATCTTACTTACAGTAAGTCTTGCCCACCATGCACTTTCTTGCTGTTTCAGATTCATAGGTGTAAAGTGTCAGTTTAATGGGAGATAATGATGGATGGAATGCAAAAACTGTACATTTTTCTTGTTCATGAATTTTGTGTTTTTGTAACAAACTAGGAATTTTAAAATCTGAAAAGGTTATCTCACTCACCAAAATGTATTATCGCCCATTTATATCTATTTATTGAGTGTTTATTTCCTCAGTCCTTGTATGATCTGAGTGTTTTATTTATACTCCTTGGTAATATTGAATGGTTTTGCACCTTGATTAGTAAAATGTGCTTCAGTGAATTGTATTCCCCATCATGGTTCCAATGCAAGGAAAGTAATGTCTACTCAGTGTAGGTGCTGCGTTATGGTTGGTATGATTTCTTTCTCCTTCAGAGCTTAATCTGTCATATGGTATGGAGAAGTGTGGGCACATAAATACCCCAAGGTACCATGGCTCTTTTAGTGTGTTATTTTAAGGAGTTATGTGGTCCCATGGATTTGAATTTTCTAGGGTCTTTACATGATGTTAGAGGGTCCTGTTTTCAAATTTCAACTTTGTGACAGAGAGAGAGAGAGACTATCAGTGAATCAATACTCAGTCTGATAATTTCATTGTTATACTGGACTTTGCATTTTGCCATGATCTGATATAATGCATGTGTATGTGTGTATGTGTATACATGCTTTATGTAAAATCATTAGGGCATAAATTTCCTTGTCGTAAGAGACAATTTCAATGTTATTAAAATCTAATTTGAACAAGTATTCACTACGATCTGAATTTGCATTTCTTTGAAATGGGACAGTAAAAAGGGTGTGTTATTAACACTAGTATTACTATGTTCTTTAAGACTGTTCATTTACATTTTACGTCAGCAATATTATAGTAATGATGCTTGAGTATTTTCAGACTCCATGAAATATTCCCATTATTCGCCCGTTTAATGCAAATATCCCTAGTATCTTCAATCTTGCCGTAGTCCCTTCCCAATCCGATGTTTTTTTGAAAAAATTGCTGTAAATATTTTCTTTCATTCCAAGTTTTCTTAACATTTAAAACAAGTTTGTAAAAAGTTTCTTTAAAAAATATTGGCTGAAGATGGAATCAGTGGTTCAAGGTTGGTGACTCGCAGTTAGACCCAAGATAAACGTTTTAGAAGTTTGTTGGATCTCACGCTTTTCTAAAATAAAGAAATTAAAACAATTCCTCAGCAGTCTTAGAATTCTTTCTTAAGCTAAGTGTAAAATATCAACAAATATATATTTGCAAAATTATGCACAGTGTTATCAAAACCTAGTAAAAATGTTGCTATTTAATAATTGCCAGACTGGAACATGTATAGAAAAGTGTATGAACCAATGCTATTTGGCTATAAATTCAAGTACGCTTCCATATAACTTTAAAAGTCCCAAGACATGACAGATTCAATGCCTTGTTCCATGGTACAGCAGTATTAAAGGTTGATTGGACTTTAGTTCTGTGACATTGAAAAGAACATTTAAGACTACTAGATATTTTTATTCATTCAGATCAGTAAAGAAAGGAAACCACATTGTTTCAAAGAAATGGGACCGCTCCAATTTTCAAAATGTCACCAGAACAAGTAGTGAATATTTTTCCAAGTCTATTAATGTAATAGGCAATGAAAATTGTAAAAGATTGGATTGTTTTTACTTTATTGACAACGAGCAATACAGCCATATTACAAAATAAATCATTACATGTTTTGCACTACTTCCATGGTCTTTGCATCCAGCATCACTGTTTTTGCATAGGTATAACTGTTGTCGCCTGGAATAAATGCATTATCAAATTTTAAAATCTCTACCTTATTGGCCTCTAAACTCTCTCTCTCTCTCTCTCTCTCTCTCTCTCTCTCTCTCTCTCTCTCTCTCTCTCTCTCTCATTATTTAATAGTAACATCAGGTATTAAGCAAATCTATATTTTGTGTATTATTTTCCAAATAATAGTTTGGTAATGAAAAAATAATTTCAGTACTAAAATGCTATGATCGTACTAGGAGTTTGTAAATTTATTTTTGCCATACTCGACATGCTTTCCTAAATACACTAGTCAACTCCTTGCATAAATGTATCGTATATATAAGAATTATTTACCATCACTATATTCAAAGAAGTTATGAAAAAACATAACACAGAGCATATGTGCCAAAAAAAAACTAATTTGGAATAAGTTTTTCTTATTAAGAGTGTATCTGCATATATGAGTTAACAGTAAGGAAATAAGGTGTGATATATAATGTGGGAAATAGTTATCTTATGCATGGTAGCTTGAGACAACATTTGAACTGGCAACATGAATTCACATCCATTTTAGGCCTTGTTTGTTATTACAGGTTCAAACTCCACCCGAGTCATACCAAAAACTTTAAAAAATGTCACTTACAGCTATTTTTTTCTAGGCACTTAGCATTAATAGGTTAGTATTAGGACTGGTCGTGTGGTGTCAGGATAATTTGACTGGTTGGAACAACATGCTACGTGTCTATGGCATGATGCCCCAGTGCTAGACATCACTGAAAATTGCCACACTGCAGATGTTATAGCAATATGACTAAAAAATTGTTAAAGCTACATTAAAAATCAAAATCACACACACACACATTGTTTAAAAGTAACTACTTTATTCTTTTATTGAAGGTTATTCATATAATCGCTTTTGTATTGAATTAGATGTTCCTTACAAAAGCTCAACAACTTTGACCTGCTTATAGGCATGTTGGACCTGCCACCCATCAGCACTATTTTCATGCCCTGTAAATATGGCATATCCCATTCTTATATCGAGTGGCCAAGTGGTCTAAAGCACTTTCCATTATGGATCACTGCCGTCTCACCTCTGTCTGCATGTGCTCGAGTCTAAGATTCGGCTAATGTAGTTATGTTAGAAAGCTTGCCAGTAGTTTCTCGTGGGTCGGTGGTTCTTTCTGGGCGGGGGGGGGGGGTGTATCCTCGGGTTCTTCCTCCACCAATAATACTGGCCGCTATATATAGCCTATCATGTGCTGAAAAATGGTGTTAAACCCTAAAACAAACACACAAAATATCCACTATCCCCCCCCCCCCCAACTACAGTGCCATAGGTGACTTAATAATAAACATGAAGTTTGTGTTATTTGCAGGGGACAGATGATATCTACAGAGGATTATAACTTCATATCTAAGTTTGATAGTACTTCTCCTGATGGCAGAGCAGCAATGCTTAAGGATCCAGCTGGTCGTATGCAGGTATTTTACTGAGCAACTTAGGAATTAGTGTTTACTGTTCTTAATTGAACCCATATAACAAAAAAATAGAATTCCTTTCCTTTGACAGAAGTATATATAATGAAAATGTCATCAATATGATAATTGCCTTTATTATAAAGATTTGTAACTCAGTAATATCTGCACATGCTTTAATAATGCACTCCCCTCTTCTTTGGTTTAGAAACAAAATCCATTGCTAACCACATGTCTTGATTCAAGCACTTCATCAGAGGGAACTATTTTCCAGAAACTTACCATCATAAATGTCTTGTTAGCATTGAACACTGTGGCTTACCTTATATGCATGCATACATGTCTAATCCAATAGCAATCAAAGACCCAGATCTGCCATCACATGTACTAGCAGATCAAAGTCTGTGTTCTGCTGTTGACTTTGACTTAGATGGCAGAGACCCAAATCTGTAGACAAATTATGCAGTGGCAGATTTAAATCGCTGCTGCTTGCAGTTGGTTTTGACATATAATTGAATACATAAGGTAAATGATGTATTTGATGTAATATTAACACTCTTTGCTTAAGAAATTCTGATGAAGTTAGTATCATTGTAATAAGTGCACATTGCTGATGGTGTGTACATGTGCACACAAGTATTCATAGTATAAGCAATTAGCAAAAGTCATTGTATTGTCCAAATTGGTAATTTGTTTTATGGACAGGCAACTTGTGCAAGGTGGACAGTTGTCTGTGGATAGTAACTTAAAAGGTCAGTTGACTCAGACCTGCCAAGCCGTATGATTTTAGCGTAAGTTTAACTGTACTGCCCTTAAAGTATGGACCTGCAGAATAAAGAAAGCACAGATTATGGAAATATGCTTGCAGAAAAATTTGGATGCTCTGTTAACCTTGTTTGATTTAGATCTGGGTTGCATATTAGAATGGTCAGGAAACTAGACTAACTTGTCTTTACCCGAGTAACTCAGATGTTTTAAACTGCATGTATTTTATGATTCTGAATATCTCCATGTTCTATCTGTTGCTTATTTGTTTTTAAATGATGTCTGCCAAACAACAAGTCCATGAAAGGGACAATAGACCTCTCAAAGTGTTTGTAGGCTTCCAAGAATTCTGGAAAAGTTGGGAAAATAATAAATTTTTCTGACTCTGAAAGTTCTTGAATTTTGCAAATATTGATAAATGTTGGGAAATCCCCAGGAACTTTCCACCAATACATGACGCCAGAAGCAGTTAGATAACTGAACTGATCGTGAGGTAATTTATTGAGTTTTGACCAGAATCCTACGAGGTATCAGTATGGATCTCTTACTATTAGATACTTGCCATAAACATATTTGTTGAGTCAATCCCAGTGCTCAGTGTATTAGATTCGGCTAATAGACTGTTTGTCTTTTTTTTTCTTTTCTTTTTTTTCTTCAATGTTTGATATCAACATCCTTTCTTGTATAGAAGTTTGAAAACCAGCCTATCATCACTAGAAGCCAACAAGGTGGTGGCAAAAATATAAACACTCACTATATGTCCAAGCAAAATTAAATGTTACATCGAGTCATTCCTGCATGAAATCGATATGAAAATTACTTCTTTCACTCAGAGACTAGGAGTTTTCGATTGTTATGTCTTCAATGTGCTGAAAGACAAAAGGAACTATGGCATTGAAGAAATTTGTCCTATTACTCGTGATTTGTATTGCTAGTTGCATGATGCCACACTTCTCTCAACCCATATGTAACCGCACCGGTGGCCTAGTGGTTAGAGCGTCCACCGTGGGAGGTCGTAGGCTTGATCCCTGAATGCATTCTTACTAGATTTGTAGACTTGGACAGTGAAAGTCCAAACATAACACAACTTGAGATATCAAGTATATTTTAAATGTCACAGATCCATATTGCATGCATTTAAATGGTGCAGCTTGATAGTAAAAAAAAAAAACATATTAACAGTCCTGTCTTCCAGTATTATTTTATCTGTAAAACTACAGACAAATGGGAGTTAATTTTTTCATGGACAACTTGATTTTTGAAAAATTGCATGGATACTTTCTGAGTTCTGTTGATATAGGTTTTGTGCTGTATTTCAGCATATGATATGCTATATATGGTTGTCAGTTAATTTTGTGTTATTAAGAACCATTGACTTCAGAAAACTTCAAGCAAGCTTTCTCAGCTGGCCCACATTAGTCAAGCCAACACTTGAACTCATGTGCCTTAGACCACTGCTACAGTTCCATCTTGTGATAGAAAATTTAAAGGCTACTTTTAAAATGACTAACTTAAGGGATAGTACATGGTATGGTAGTGCGGTTAGTGAATATTGCCTCAGGTTTTAATTTTAAGAATAATTATGGTCCACACCAAAGAACGTTATTTTTTTTGTATTTACTATCAAATTTGCTATGCTTCATACATATGTTCAAGATTTGGATTTTTGGAATTGATATTGGGTTGTGGATAAATTGGTATAGCTAAGCATGATAGAATCATTTGTAGAGATATTCAGATGTACTGCATAATTGTAATTGTTTCTGTTTTATTTGTTTGCAGTTTGCCAAAACATTCTTCAGCCTTATGAGCCACATAGCTAAGGACCAAACTTTGCAATACATCTTAACAATGTTGGATGATGTCCTACAGGTAAAGTATTGAAGGCTATCTACCACAGTAACATAAGATATAGCTAAGGACCAAACTTTGCAATACATCTTAACAATGTTGGATGATGTCCTACAGGTAAAGTATTGAAGGCTATCTACCACAGTAACATAAGACATAGCTAAGGACCAAACTTTGCAATACACCTTAACAATGTTGGATGATGTCCTACAGGTAAAGTATTGAAGGCTATCTACCACAGTAACATAAGACATAGCTAAGGACCAAACTTTGCAATACATCTTAACAATGTTGGATGATGTCCTACAGGTAAAGTATTGAAGGCTATCTACCACAGTAACATAAGACATAACTAAGGACCAAACTTTGCAATACATCTTAACAATGTTGGATGATGTCCTACAGGTAAAGTATTGAAGGCTATCTACCACAGTAACATAAGACATAGCTAAGGACCAAACTTTGCAATACATCTTAACAATGTTGGATGATGTCCTACAGGTAAAGTATTGAAGGCTATCTACCACTGTGACAGTAACATAAGACATAACTAAGGACCAAACTTTGCAATACATCTTAACAATGTTGGATGATGTCCTACAGGTAAAGTATTGAAGGCTATCTACCACAGTAACATAAGACATAGCTAAGGACCAAACTTTGCAATACACCTTAACAATGTTGGATGATGTCCTACAGGTAAAGTATTGAAGGCTATCTACCACAGTAACATAAGACATAGCTAAGGACCAAACTTTGCAATACATCTTAACAATGTTGGATGATGTCCTACAGGTAAAGTATTGAAGGCTATCTACCACAGTAACATAAGACATAACTAAGGACCAAACTTTGCAATACATCTTAACAATGTTGGATGATGTCCTACAGGTAAAGTATTGAAGGCTATCTACCACAGTAACATAAGACATAGCTAAGGACCAAACTTTGCAATACATCTTAACAATGTTGGATGATGTCCTACAGGTAAAGTATTGAAGGCTATCTACCACTGTGACAGTAACATAAGACATAACTAAGGACCAAACTTTGCAATACATCTTAACAATGTTGGATGATGTCCTACAGGTAAAGTATTGAAGGCTATCTACCACAGTAACATAAGACATAGCCAAGGACCAAACTTTGCAATACATCTTGACAATGTTGGATGATGTCCTACAGGTAAAGTATTGAAGGCTATCTACCACAGTAACATAAGACATAGCTAAGGACCAAACTTTGCAGTACATCTTAACAATGTTGTCCTACAGGTAAAGTATTGAAGGCTATCTACCACAGTAACATAAGACATAGCTAAGGACCAAACTTTACAATACATCTTAACAATGTTGGATGACATCCTACAGGTAAAGTATTGAAGGCTATCTACAACAGTAACATAAGATAATAAGATGTCCGTAATCCAGACTGTATTTGAGAAATGAATGTTTTTCAGTAAACAAATTGTTGTTCCAGAGGTAGTCCCTTGCAAGATAAATTAAATGTTTAGAGAATTGGTTATCAGGTATCTACCTGTTCATAATTACCTGAGCAATAAATTTAGCGTTAGCATTCATATATATAAAAAACAATATGCTTCTAACTTCCGATGAAAGATTATAGCTGGCAATATCTCGCATTAGTGAGACTCGTGATAATGAGTACACTTTAAGGTTTGTATTGTTTGACTTTTGGCTGCTGTGCATATATTTACATGGACCACCATCTATCGATTTTATGTTTTTGACATTTGCAACCATTTGGCTATGTACGTCAAACAGTTTATTTACTTTTTTATTTAAAGTAACTGTACATGGCAGATTTCCATGAAAACAGATTGGTTTTGTGAATTTAAAACTGTCACAGATTCGTTATAGTTTGACTCATACTTAAGTAGCAGACTAGTTAGTCTATCTTGTAATAAAAGCATGGCAAACAAATATTAAGTGAGATGGGATTTATCAACATTACTTTGGAATGCTATTTTAGACTAGAGGGATTCTGTAGAACTGAAGCACAAGCTGCAAAAGGAAAAGGATTTGTTAATAGCACTTCACAAATTTTGAAAGAATTTGACGGCGTTATAATACAGCGTTCTGAATTTGTGGGCTTGAATTTACGACCATTCAGTGAAGGTTACACATGGACATGTTTTGACTTGTTAAAGTGGATATTGTGTATTTATAATTTATCATTTGTTTTGTGTCTGTATTCTTTTACTAAATTCCATATTGGTTACTTATTTATGACATAAAATTTTAATTAAGTAATTGATCCAGACAAGTAGCAAAAATAAATGCATGTTTTTCATTGGTTTTCTGTAATTATGTCATGTGATATGTAGATTGCTCTTTATGTTCAAATTACGTTTTTTTTTGTGCCACTGATATTATTAATAATTACACTTGTACGTCCTGTGTGTTGGCCAGTATGAACTTACGACAATGCATTTCAGGTCCCTAATTCTTATGTCAGTACTTTGATTCATTACAGGAGGACAAATCCAGGGTTGAAATCCTGAGAGAGTATGCCAAGAAGAACAAAGAATCAGTTTGGTCCCCCTTTTTGCACCTCTTGGATAGAAATGACAGGTTTATTGTGAATCAGGTAATTAGCATTGCTGATTTTTGTGCTGTACATATGATAAGTCTTGTCCCTTACTTTTTCATCGACTTGTGTTTTGTAGTTTGTGCTGTACATATGATAATCCTTGTCCCTTACTTTTTCAATGACTTTTGTTTTGAAGTTTGTGCTGTACATATGATAATTCTTGTCCCTTACTTTTTCAATGACTTTTGTTTTGAAGTTTGTGCTGTACATATGATAATTCTTGTCCCTTACTTTTTCAATGACTTTTGTTTTGAAGTTTGTGCTGTGCATATGATAATTCTTGTCCCTTACTTTTTCAATGACTTTTATTCTGAAGTTTGGCAGATATTATTGATGTTAGGTGGCGAAGATGGGCTAATAAATGATTATTCTTTCTTCTGTGGGCAACATGTTCCATAGCTTTGCATAACTTGTCCAGAAACATCAGAAATCTCTTGATGTCTTTGAGGGACTCTTGTGGTTATTTTTTAGTCCATGAGAGCATTAGTCTCATTGAAGGACTCTTGTGGTTATTGGTTTAACCAGCTGAGTATTAGTCTTGTTGCGAGGCTCTTGGTTTTTTTGGTGATTGTAAGTGACTCTTGTAGTTATTGTTTTGTCCTGATTAGTTTCTTTTAGGGACTCTGTTATTGGTTGCCTGATGATAATTAGTCTCTGTTGAGCGACTCTTGTGGTTATTGTTTTGATCTGTGTATCAGTATTTTTTTAGGGATTCTCGTGGTTATTGTTTTGATCTGTGTATCAGTATTTTTTTAGTAATTCTCATGGTTATTGTTTTGATCTGTGTATCAGTATTTTTTAGTAATTCTCGTGGTTATTGTTTTCTTCTGTGTATCAGTATTATGGAGGGATTCTCATTATTGTTTTGATCTGTGTATCAGAATTTTTTAGGGATTCTCGTGGTTATTGTTTTAATTTGTGTATCAGTATTTTTTTAGGGATTCTCGTGGTTATTGTTTTGATCTGTGTATCAGTATTTTTTAGGGATTCTCATGGTTATTGTTTTGATCTGTGTATCAGTATTTTTTAGTAATTCTCGTGGTTATTGTTTTCTTTTGTGTATCAGTATTTTTGAGGGATTCTCATTATTGTTTTGATTTGTGTATCAGAATTTTTTAGGGATTCTCGTGGTTATTGGTTTGATCTGTGTATCAGTATTTTTTTTAGGGATTCTCGTGGTTATTGTTTTCATTAGTGTATCAGTATTTTTTTAGGGATTCTTGTGGTTATTGTTTTGATCTTTGTATCCGTATTCTTTAGGGATTCTCATGGTTATTGTTTTGATCTGTGTATCAGTATTTTTGAGGGATTCTCATGGTTATTGGTTTGATTTGTGTATCAGTACTTTGTTAGGGATTCTTGTGGTTATTGTTTTGATCTTTGTATCAGTATTTTTTAGGGATTCTCATGGTTATTGTTTTGATCTGTGTATCAGTATTTTTGAGGGATTCTCGTGGTTATTGGTTTGATCTGTGTATCAGTATGTTTTTTTAGGGATTCTCGTGGTTATTGTTTTCATTAGTGTATCAGTATGTTTTTTTAGGGATTCTCGTGGTTATTGTTTTCATTAGTGTATCAGTATTTTTTAGGGATTCTTGTGGTTATTGTTTTGATCTGTGTATCAGTATTTTTTTAGGGATTCTCGTGGTTATTGTTTTGATTAGTGTATCAGTGTTTTTGAGGAATTCTTGTGGTTATTTTTTAGTCTATTAGGGCATTAGTCCCTTTATGTGACTTGTGGTTATTATTTTTGACATGTAGAGCAATAGTATCTTGGAGGGACTTGTATGGTTCTTATTTTAACCAAAATGTGTTTTGGAACTTTTGAGGGATTCTTGTTGTCATTGTTTCATTCTGCAGTGCATTAGTCTCTTTGATGGACTCTTATGGTTATTGTTTAGTCCTGTCGAGAATTAGACAGTTTGAGGGACCCTTGTAGATATTTTTTGGCATGAAGTACATTAGTCTCTTACAGATACCCTTGTTATTGCTTTGAACTGTAGAGTATTAGTCTCTCTTATGGACTTTTGTGTTCATTGCATTGGACTGTAGTGCATTTGTCTCTCTGAGTGACTCTTATACTTATATGTTTGGTCTGTAGTTCAGTCGTCTCTTGTAGGGACTCTTGCAAAGTATTGTTTTGACCAAAGATGGTGAAGAAATATAAAATTCTATAATTGGAAAAAGTTTTAAAAAATCAATGAGCCTTGATTGCTATTGACATATATGTATATATATATATATTAGGCATTACACCATCATGGAATGTTGGATTGTTATTGTATATTCTCATATAATTTTAAATTTCACTACAGCTTTAGGAAAATAAAAATCAAACATGCTTTTGCTTATTGGTTTAATATGGCAAATTAATATAAGGTTGTCTTTTAATTTCACACAATATTTGACTAAATCAATTGTCTACAGCACTATTGTACTAATAATTAATCTGCTCATCTAACCTTGGTAAACAATATCCTTACATGAGTTTTCAAGCTGCCAAATTAAGATGAACAATTTCTGGAATGACATTTTTCGTACATATCGTCTCTGATAATTGTTAATGTTTTTAAGGCCTAGCAGAAATAACTGATTTGAAATACGTATTTTATTTACCATTTTTTAAAATGTGAATGCAGAAACCACTTTTTTAAGCATTGTGATACGTATTGGTTCCAAGGAAGATGCAATATGATTGTTTGTGCATTTTGTTATCTTTAATAACAGAGCTATCCATTCCATATGAGATGCCTAGATTTGAAAATATTGAAGCAAGGATTCCTGATGATCATATCTTGTCAGATAAAAATTGTATCTATAATATATTTACAGTAATAAAAAACATTGTAAAGCTTCTAGCTAGGTTTAATGTTGCATTGTGAGACATTAAGTGTTCCTATTGTTACTAGATTGAATGCTGCAGTGTGACGGTGACATTGCTTTGTTCAGATGCAGTGTGCATAGCTGCCAACTGTCTCGTTTTTTCCGTATTTGTCCCGTATTTTGGACCTGAATACGGGTGTACGTTTTTTTGGCAAAAAATACGTTTTCTAATTTTAAAAAAATAATAATAAAATTTCTTTGGAATTCTCAGTTTAGAACGGGCATTTGGTTCTATTTTGATATAATATATCACTTGTGTATACGAATAAAGTTCTACAATACGATTGGTTCATTCAAAATCGAGGCTACCATGCCTGTTGTTATCCGCCATATTGGATTTCGCAATAGTTACCGCAGTTGCTGTATCTCATTTTCGTAATATTCAGCTTCTAACCATGTTAAATAGGAAAGCGGAATATTCAGAATCTTTTCCAGGAAAAATAGAAGGAAACAACTGGAAAGACATTTGTGCTGTCTTTTAGATTTGTGAAAACATACCAGAAAAGGAGAAAACTTGACTTTTTGCAAAGTGTGTAACGTGATTTCGCTATTGGGCATGGAGACGCCCATGAAATGCAAGAGCACGAAAAAGCTAATAAACATCTGCTTCCTGTTTCATCACACACAGCTCAGCCTGAACTTACGACGTAGATAAATGCCAGAGAGAACCTTAATGTACATCGATCGAAATTTGATTTATTAAATTTATTTTAGAAGTAAACCTTCCTTTTTCAGTTACTATTGTTGCTGGCGACTTTTTTTCCACACGTTTTCCAAACATTAAAATCGCAAGGATCACTCTTATGCTTGAACGAAAACAGATCAATAAATAAATCTCAGAATTGAGATAATCAATGAAAGTTGGTACATTGAAATCAATGATTGAAAAAGAAACAAGGCATGGAAAGGGCTCCTATAAACAGTTTGTATTTGAGAGTGTTACACTCTTGCACCTTCTGAATGGGCACCCTGATGGAACATGGTGCAACTCCAAATCATACAAGTGTGCAACACGTGCATCTTTGACATTAAATAATTATGTAAGGCACAGTTACTGATAGTTATATACGTAAAATTACATATGCATTAAAATTTTAAAAATCAGTATTTCTTCCTGAAAATCAGTATTTTTGTCACAAGTAATCAGTATTTTTGTGCTCGGGGGTTGGCAGCTATGAGTGTGACACGCTGATGTTGATTTGCAATTGTAATGAACATGTCATGTCATATTATGATTTAGTTGAGTGAAGTGTACCTTTCATGCCTTACACACACACACACACACACACACACGTTATTAACCTAAGTCTGGCTGCAAACTGAATAGACCCAGATCTGACATCACATAATTCACCAGGAGACAAGAATACACCAGGGCATCCTGAGTGGCCAAGTGGTCTAAAGCACTCTCCGTTACGGATTACTGCCATCTCACCTCTGTAAGCATGGATTCGAGTCTCAGATTCGGCCAATGTGGGTATGTGAGAAAGTTTGCCAGTAGTTCTCGTGGTTCATTGTTTTTTCGGGGGGGAGGTCCCCAGGTTTTTCATTCACCATTAATACTGGCCGCGATGTATAGCCTATTGTGTGCTGAAAAATGGTGTGAAACCCTACAATAACAACAACTGGTTTTCAGTAGTTTGTAAAGAGCATTCAGTAGAACAAGTTAAACCCTGATTTATGGGTGCATTATGCAACAGCAGATTGTAATTTTTGCAGTTTGAGTATAAGTAAGTGTGTTATTTACTCTTGAATCTAATGTCATTTTATTTGCATTTAACAGACAAGCAGAATCATTGCCAAAATTGCATGCTGGAGCAAAGAAGGAATGGAAAGCAATGATCTAAAGTTTTACCTCAACTGGCTGAAGGACCAGCTGAGACTTCCTGTAAGATGTAGCCATGTATTTTAATTCCAACACAACACTAAATGTTTTTTAAACTGTATAATATTTTGCCATAAAATCTCTGATGTGAAGGGAAATATATATATATATTTTTCTGTTATTGTGTTATATACATTTTGTGTTATTATGCCTTTTCCACTGTTGTGTTGTTACGAAAAAGACAATTTTTCTCTAATTTGACAGAAATAATTGTAAGTGTTCAGACATGGTGATGCATATTGGTGTTTATGCTGTCACTATCTTTTTATGTACTTTATTAAGCTGTTACAAAAACCTTATTATATTTGAAACAGTTAGTGACTTAAATAAAAATATTTGACAGCATAGTGACCTAGTTAAATGAATTACAGCATTCTTTATACTTAAATCATCAATAAATTTAATAATTTACCACAGTGCAGTTGCCTGAAGATTTGTAAAATTGTCAATTGAACCCATTTCTTTTGCATAACAATTTGTTTTTTATTATATTTTTAGGCCAGACTGCAGACGTGTTTTTCATGTTATGTTTAGGGCAAATGAATACATCCAGACTACAGCCATATATTAGTCATGATATTTATCGGGCAATCACTACAGCCAGATGTTTTGCTTGTTATCATTTGGGCAATGAATACATGCACACTACAGCCAGATGTTTTTCATGTTATCATTTGGGCAATGAATACATGCACACTGCAACCAGATGTTTTTCTTGATATCATTAGGGCAATGAATACATGCACACTGCAACCAGATGTTTTTCATGTTATCATTTGGGCAATGAATACATGCACACTGCAACCAGATGTTTTTCTTGATATCATTAGGGCAATCAATACATGCACATTACAGCCAGATGTTTTTCTTGTTATCATTAGGGCAATCAATACATGGACACTACAGGCAGATGTTTTTCTTGTTTTCATTAGGGCAATCAATACATGCACACTACAGCCAGATGTTTTTCTTGTTATCATTAGGGCAATCAATACATGCACACTACAGCCAGATGTTTTTCTTGTTATCATTAGGGCAATCAATACATGCACACTACAGCCAGATGCTTTCATGTTTTCATTAGGGCAATGAATACATTCATACTGTAGGGCAACGAATACATTCATACTGTAGCCAGATGTTTTTCATGTTATCATTAGAGCAATGAATACATGCAGACTGTAGCCAGATGTTTTTCATGATATTTATAGGGCAATGAATACATGCACACTACAGCCAGATGATTTTCATGATATTTATAAGGCAATTAATACATGCACACTACAGCCAGATGTTTTTAATGATATTTATAGGGCAATGAATACATGCAGACGGCAGCCAGATGTTTACAGATGATGTTAAGGATAGATAGCTACAGGAAAATGTTCAGTCTTGTCGATGGTATTTCGACGTAAGTATTTCTTCCTAAGTTACGGTGTTGAAGAACATCTTAGTAGGACCTAAGCCCAAAAGAATTTGAAAAAAAAGCAGCAACATTAATTGTGGCTTTTTGTTCTTGATGTGTTGATATCTTCAGCATAAATCAAGATAAAGAATAAATAGTTGTTGCATACATTAACAGTCAGTATGGATAATCAGCATAAATCAAGATAAAGAATAAATAGTTGTTGCATACATTAACAGTCAGTATGGATAATCAGCATAAATCAAGATAAAGAATAAATAGTTGTTGCATACATTAACAGTCAGTATGGATAATCAGCATAAATCAAGATAAAGAATAAATAGTTGTTGCATACATTAACAGTCAGTATGGATAATCAGCATAAATCAAGATAAAGAATAAATAGTTGTTGCATACATTAACAGTCAGTATGGATAATCAGCATAAATCAAGATAAAGAATAAATAGTTGTTGCATACATTAACAGTCAGTATGGATAATCAGCATAAATCAAGATAAAGAATAAATAGTTGTTGCATACATTAACAGTCAGTATGGATAATCAGCATAAATCAAGATAAAGAATAAATAGTTGTTGCATACATTAACAGTAAGTATGGATAATCAGCATAAATCAAGATAAAGAATAAATAGTTGTTGCATACATTAACAGTCAGTATGGATAATCAGCATAAATCAAGATAAAGAATAAATAGTTGTTGCATACATTAACAGTCAGTATGGATAATCAGCGTAAATCAAGATAAAGAATAAATAGTTGTTGCATACATTAACAGTCAGTATGGATAATCAGCGTAAATCAAGATAAAGAATAAATAGTTGTTGCATACATTAACAGTCAGTATGGATAATCAGCATAAATCAAGATAAAGAATAAATAGTTGTTGCATACATTAACAGTCAGTATGGATAATCAGCATAAATCAAGATAAAGAATAAATAGTTGTTGCATACATTAACAGTCAGTATGGATAATCAGCATAAATCAAGATAAAGAATAAATAGTTGTTGCATACATTAACAGTCAGTATGGATAATCAGCATAAATCAAGATAAAGAATAAATAGTTGTTGCATACATTAACAGTCAGTATGGATAATCAGCATAAATCAAGATAAAGAATAAATAGTTGTTGCATACATTAACAGTCAGTATGGATAATCAGCATAAATCAAGATAAAGAATAAATAGTTGTTGCATACATTAACAGTCAGTATGGATAATCAGCATAAATCAAGATAAAGAATAAATAGTTGTTGCATACATTAACAGTCAGTATGGATAATAAGCATAAATCAAGATAAAGAATAAATAGTTGTTGCATACATTAACAGTCAGTATGGATAATCAGCATAAATCAAGATAAAGAATAAATAGTTGTTGCATACATTAACAGTCAGTATGGATAATCAGCATAAATCAAGATAAAGAATAAATAGTTGTTGCATACATTATCAGTCAGTATGGATAATCAGCATAAATCAAGATAAAGAATAAATAGTTGTTGCATACATTAACAGTCAGTATGGATAATCAGCATAAACCAAGATAAAGAATAAATAGTTGTTGCATACATTAACAGTCAGTATGGATAATCAGCATAAACCAAGATAAAGAATAAATAGTTGTTGCATACATTAACAGTCAGTATGGATAAGTCGCATAAGCATAGCCATTCATTTCGATTTTTTATAAAGAAGGATTCAGATGTGCTTATATTTCTACTTTGTTTTTTTCAATGTAAATTTTCTAATAATATTGAATTTGCTTCCAGGTATTGCAGGGGTTATTCTACTCAAAACTCAGACCTGCCACCCTTATAATTTAACAAGAAGCATTTATGAAATATTTATATTGTAGACTTATGGAATTATATCGAAGACATAATGAAAATACAATCGTCTCATCTGGATAGTGACCTATCTGGGTTTGGGCCAGATCTGGGTTTTGATATTGGACTTAGTAAATTAGTCAGTGAACCAAGCTAAATTTACAGGAGTATCTTACTTTTATCTACTCATACTTTTCTTGCAAAATAGCCAGCTTGATAAATATTGTCCAAGAAATGAAAACATCAGTAACTATCATGATCTTACTCTTGTTAGCAAAGGCTCAATATGGTCTTTTGGATCAATTTTATAAATTAATGTAAAATCTGTTAAATGATTGTGATTGTTATAGAAGGTAAGTACTTGGGGGAAAAACTCTGGCCTTGATTTGGTTTACTCTCTGTTCAAACATTGAAACATATATTAGTTGCATTTAATGTAAGATAGGTAGGTATGATTGTATAATAGTGAAAACTGAATGATTGTAAATAATTTTTAACAATTTACATAGAAGAAATGGAATGTAAAAGTTCTGAGGATTGGTAAGTACAAATCAGTCAAAGGGATTTGGACCAGTTCAAGGAATAGCAAATGAAGAAATTTGATTCATTTTTTTTAATCAGCTAGATATATAGAACCTAGTGTGTGAAGTTCTAAATGTTAATTTGGACTTACACCTGCTTTACATTTTAATTCATATCAATATAATGGAACCTCCTATTGTGACCACCTTCAGATTAAAGACCATTCCCCAATATGATTCACATTTGCTGGCTCTATTTGCTTTAAAATAAAAGATCTAAATGATCCTTCAACTTAATTACTTCATAAATAAATCCACTTTTTCTTAGTGTAATCAGTGGTCTGAATTAGACTTTAATGTAAATATTTAAATCTATATCATAAAATTTGTCAGATACAGCTGCATGGTTTAGTGTTTGTTGTCACTAAAAAAAATACTTGTGCAAGTAAATTCTGTAAATTTTGCATCATGGCTTCAGCTCAGTATTTTTTTTCTTTGCAGCATTATTTCTGTACTATCTGGCAGTAAAGTCGGATTCCAGATTCAGTATCAATTGATCTTTTGTCTTTGGTGTCTGACTTTCAACGTATCTCTGGCACAGCGGATGAGCAAGTAAGACTAATGTTATACATATTCTCCCGAAACTAGTAGAGTGTGCTCATTGTTTTTCATGGCCAGTGTTTATGTTTTTTGATCACATCTAATACATGCCATAACAGGCATGGGACAATGTTCATGTAACCTTCCAAGCAGGAAACTTAAATACAGTCTCAAAGTCCCAACAACTTTGACAGTCAATAACTAGAATAAATATAGAATCATATGACCTTACTATTTCTTAAATAGAGTGACTCGATTAAACTTTTGACAACGTATTGCCCTCATTTGGAATGCCAGTTACATAAAGTCCCTTTTTTGGACTGCTAGTAACATTGATGCCAGTTACATAATATCCATTAGTTAGACTGCCAATGGCATAGATTCCAGCTGTTACATTGCCAATAATGGAGTCCCTCTATTGGACTGCCAGTTTCTATGACAGATGTATCATATCTGAATTTAGATTTTTAAATTTGAGCTTGAGTTTCTTGCTCCAGATAGAATAAGTGGCCTGATCCTGGAGTTTCCTTGTTTGTTAATTCTTCAGTACAAGCTTGAAGATCATGGATATGATTATGTAGACTTAATTAAGCATGTTGTAGAAGGCAGCCAATTTGTGTGACCTATGTTTCAATTCAGTAACTAAAATTACTTTCCAAGTGGAAAGTGTTCCTGCTTAAGTTAAGACAGAATTGTGCTTTCATCTGATCCATATCCTTTTTCAGTATTTCAAACAAAGCTTTTGCCATCAGTAAATATTTGGATTTTTGGCATCATTGTAAAGTTACTGGCTGAAAAAATTACAGAAATAAAAAAAAAACATCAATCAACTTTCATTTTCTAAGATCAAATATTGTTTGTATTACTAATAACAATCACAGTGTTTTCAATAATTGACTAAGTATTTGGCATATTTAAAATATTACAATATTTGCATCATTTAGTCAAACTTAAGATGAACACTCAGATAAAATTGTATTTATTTGTTTATGTTCCATTTGTCTATTTTCCCAACAGGTTTAATGTGATTCCACTGTTAGCCGATATTCTGAGTGAATCTGTAAAAGAGAAAGTATCCAGAATAGTCTTGGCTACCTTCAGGGTAAGTTTCCATTCATTCATAATTATATATGTCAAGTGTGCAAAGTATTTTGACAGCACATGCAACATTCTCTTAATGGATCATAGATAGAATGGACACAATTGGTGATTCATTTGTTAGCAAGCCATTTCACAATGAGTTCTTAGTTTGAATCCTGTTCAGACCTATCCAGGTTGGTTTTTGTGATTGTCATTGTACTTATTCCCAATGGCTTAACAATACATAGTCTTGCATGTGCCAGTGTGCCCATTATGCACGAATCAGTCAGTCAGTGAAACAGACAAATCCAGAAGACTTCAAAACCAAATCACTGACCTCCTTGAATGAGGAACCTCTAAAGAACAGACCTTCGATGGGATTTTCCTTTGAGTTTTGAGTATTTTGTTTTGCTTCTCATGGCAAAATGTATTTTTATCATATGAACACAGAAAAGCTGAGGTGCAATTATTATTGAAAGGGAAACTAGGTTTAAAGAGACATCACAGTCACCCTTTGCCACAAGGGAGATAATAAGATATGCTTGAATAAAGAATCAAATTCAGGCATTAAGGTATAAAGCAAGCACTAACATGCTATTTCTTGCTGCATATTGTGGAAAAACTTGAATGGTCTGACCCCCCAATCAGATTTTATGCATGAAGTGTATTTGTATCCTTGTAAATTAGTATGTTGGTAAAACAGTCAAATTATAAATATCATGACAGTTTGTGATTATTCTTATATTTGTAACAAATCTACATACTGTAGTATTCTTTATTTTTATGGGTCTCAATTTGTTTAATAAAAAGACATTTTTGTTAGTATTTAAATTTGGTATATTTGTAGGTGTTTAATTTCATGGATTACCCTATGCAAAAAAATAGAAACAAAAATTTACCAACAACAAAATGGTTAAAACAGTACAAACACCAGTATGGGCACAAATACAAAATCTGTCAAGATCAATCACTTACACACAACATCAAAGGGAGCTGACACAGCCAACAACACTCAGCTAATAAATTATTAATTATGTTAATTGCTGTTAATTAATTTGCTTTAATAATTTTTTTTCTGGCAGTCATGATGATAACACATGGGCTTAAAAGTGATTAAATTAAGATCCCCATTAGTTTAGATAATGTTATCATTCCACATATGAACCAAACACATGACCAGATGCTCAATACATTTAGTAATGTCAACATTTATTGTGTTCGACCACATCAAAGTGCAAAACTCCTAACTAAATTTAAAAACAATGGACCTCCTTTGTTTCAATCAGTATCATTTACGAACAAGTTTCAATCACTAGACTTTACTTAAACTTTTATCATTCAAACCAATTAATGCTGATTGGTAGTTACAGTTCGTGTTTAATATATGTGGCTTGACTTGTTCAATTCAATAATTTCAGGCATATTTACCAAGCAATTTTATTTACCAGCAGACTAGATTGACATGATCTGGATTCATAACATTCATCTAGATAGAAAATATCACAGAAAGAGCGCATGAAAAAGTTGTTTTAGATGAATCTTCCAAAAACAATATTTTATGCCATTCCGTAATTTTGGAAGGGCATATAATGTTACCCTTACCTGTCTAACACATCACATCACATAAACCCCAATCTTGTCAAACATTTTGTGTCTGGTCAGTACATTTGAAGGACTTCATCCATCCATTGAAGACGAATATTTATTGTCAAAGTTAACACAATCTAATGTTATTTGTAAGTCTTTATTTGAGAGAATGTTTGATGGCATCATGTTATTTTGAAGAACTTAACTTTAAACCTTAAAGTTGTTTTATATGTTAAATTTATTTTGTCTGTTTCTTTTACACATCTGCTGTTATCAATCTTTATCAAATATATGATGTCATAAATATTATATGACACAGTATGGTGCCATGTAATAAATATGTGGTGTTTCTCCTTTGAATACGTTCCCCGATCACATTACTTTAGGGATATTAGCCTGCTACCTCGCGAATCCAGCCGTACCAAAAGACGAAAATTCGTCTTTCCTGTCTATGTCATATAGACAAAGGGCAATAACTCTTGCCCCTTACCTCCCCTTGCTACCCACTAGGTGTCGCTTCTTTAGTTTTTTAGCTTCGCTGTACGCGAAAACACGTACAATTAGACCTCCAATGAATCCAAGCCATCTTAGTGTAAATTCTGACCATCCGAAGTTAAATTTGGAATTACTGTGTTGGATAATCATTCCTCAACAGGTTGTATACATTATTTTACAATATTTTCCAATTTGAGTGACTTTGTCACCTTTTCTAGACTTCGGACCAGGTTGCAACGTGGTCAAAAGCACGCTTATGGCGGTACTAGCATGTAATACATGTAGCACTCAATAATTTCGCTTATTCCGTATGTAACGTTTACGATATTAGCGACTAATAACGTGCTGCATTGATAATTTGTGCTTTATTTATCTTCTTTGACATTTCAGTAGACTTCAAAAAAGTCTTTGAACGACCAATTTGCGACTATTTAATGGCGGACTTCGTGTTGTAGTCACGAATTCACGCGACACTTAATCATTTCGCTTCCTCCATTAGTTACGGTTATGGAATAGCGACTTAATAGCGTACTGAATTGTTAATTTGTGCTTTGTTTATCATCTTTTCGTTTCAGTAGACTTCGTCTCTTGAACGACCAGTTGCGACTATTTAATGGCGGAATTTCGTGTTGTAGTCACGAGTTCACGCGACACTAAATCATTTCGCTTCCTCCGTTAGTTACGGTTATGGTAATAGCGACTTAATAGCGTGTTGAATTGCTAAATGTGCTTTGTTTATCATCTTTTTCGTTTCAGTAGACTTCGTCTTGAACGACCTATTGCAACACGCTCACGGCGATAACTAGTGTGGTCATTAAGAGTTAACATGGCACGGAATAATTTGACTACTCCGTTAATAACAGTTATAGTATTATCGAATTAATAATATGCTGAATTTTTTAATTTGTGCTTTGTTCTCTTCTTTTGTCGTTTCAGTAGCAAAGTCGACAACGAAGGCATGAATGGCAAAATGGGTGTTGGCAATGTGGAAATGGAGGAAATTATGTTGACATGGTTTAGGCTGCCCAGAGGATGTAAATTTCACCGCAGGTCCGTGCATGGCTTTCGGGCCTGTAAGTCCGGACGCATGGAGTCTAGACTGGATCAATTGGATCCATTTTATTATGCACTTTCGCCGGCCGTCCAGCCGTCCGTCCAGCCGACACCGTCAGTTCAGTCGGCACTTCAGCAGGCACCAACCGGCACTAGCCGTCCATCCGGCACCGTCCGTTCAGCCCAAATGGCACCGGACGGCCAGCCGACCTTCCAGCTTGCATCAACAGGCACCGGCCGTTCAGCCCAAATGGCACTGGCCGGCCAGCCGACCTTCCAACCTGCATCAACAGGTACCGGCCGTCCACCCGGCAACGACCGTTCAGCCCAAATGGCACCGGTCGTCCAGCCGACCTTCCAGCCGGCATCAACCGGCACCGGCTGTCCATCCGGCAACGACCATTCAGCCCAAATGGCACCGGTCGTCCAGCCGACCTTCCAGCCGGCATCAACCTACACCGGCCGTCCATCCGGCAACGACCGTTCAGCCCAAATGGCACCGGTCGTCCAGCCGACCTTCCAGCCGGCATCAACCTGCACCGGCCGTCCATCCGGCAACGACCGTTCAGCCCAAATGGCACTGGTCTTCCAGCCGGCATCAACCTGCACCGGCTGTACATCGGATTTATGGAGATTATAGTGATGTACCCGTCAGTCAATCTGTACTACTGGTTACATATCACTACCATGAGAGAGATGTTATAGATGTATCTCCGTCCAATCAGACCATTCGAGAGGCAGGTGCCGGTCATAGCCGGACCTTCGCCGACATTCCGGCCGACTATATACCAGACAAATCAGTCGGTATTGCCGGTGTACACCTCCCGTCAGATACGTGACGGTGTGATTTTAAAACAAGGGAGAATTAGTGACATTATCAGAGATGACGGAATTGAGTTATCTATGCCACTTGGTATGCGCTACCCAGATATGGCAGCTTTACCAGAACAGGACTTTCAGGCCGACCATTCGCCAGTTCAATCAGCCGTTAGTGCCGGCCGTCCATATTTTCATGGCTTCTCCACAAGGGAGATTTAGTGAAAGTGTCAATTATGACAGAATTGCGTCATCTAGGTCACCTGGTATGCTGTACAGATATGCAAGCTGTACCAGAACCAACATTCCCTCTGAGCGAATGGTAGATGGGTGCACAGTGCTGGCCGCACTACATAAGCATTATGTAATTATTATTATTACCTTCCAGCCGGCACCAACCGGCACCGGGCGTCCATCCGGCGATGACCGTTCAGCCCATATGGCTCCGGTCATCCAGCCGACCTTCCAGCCGGCACTAACCGGCACCGGGCGTCGATCCGGCATTGACCGTTCAACCCAAATGGCACCGGCCGTCCAGCCCAACAGGCACCGGTTGTCCAACCGTATGGAGATTTTAGTCATATACCAGTCCGTCCGACTGTACCGCTGTACCAGCACGGGGACTTTTATCATACCGCAATCCGCACAAATCGGATTGACGATGATTCTAGTGATGTTTCCGTCTGTTAATCCGTACTACCGGTTACATATCACTACCATGACACAGATGTTGGCGATGAATCTCTCGATTCGAGCGGTCAGTGCCGGTCATAGCCGGCCCGTCGCAGACATTCAGGCCAAACATATGCCAATCAATTCATTCGGCATTGCCGGACGTCCATTGGCTAACAGCTCATCCACAAGGGAGAGTGAATGCCTTTATCAGAGATGACGGAATCGAGTCATCTATGCCACCTGGTATGCATTACCCCGATATGGATGCTTTACCAGAGCAAGATTATGCACATAGTGAGTGCGATGAATTGCAGGCAAATCAGCTGTATGCAGATCCAACTATGGAACGGACTGAGTTCAGCTTCAAAGCCGCAGTGGAGGAAATTTATAGGGTGTTAAGGCCCCTTCAGAATGCCCTCCACCTCCTGCTGCCATTACCGACTATAGGGTTAGAGCGTCGGTCGATCTGGATGAGGGGGAAGAGACTCTATCCTTCCGCCTCCTTCCCCAGTCGACAAAAATTAAGGAAATTAATGACCGTCTGTCGACACGTATAGGGGATCCAGGAAATGCTAAGGCGTTCTTTTCTGAAAGCCAAGTACCAGCGTCGTTTTCAGGTCGATGGTACAAAACTCACTCCGATGCGTTCAGTACTGAGGTCCTGGCTCGGGATAAAATATGGCAGCAGTCCATATGTCTGCGGCATTGTCTTATAAAGTGGACAAAACTGTGTTCAATGCCACGTCCAAGCTGGTTCGAAATGTAGTCGCTACGTCTTCACTGTTAGACCTAGCCTTCCTAGCCATTTTCAGGATCGCTGAAAAATCTGGCAATGAACATGCTTGGGAATCGACGGCCCGGTTAGCTAGGGTTCTTAACAGGGCAGCTCACCATTCCATGGCCAATGCGCTGACTGCTTCTGCCAACCTAGACCTGATACGTCGTGACGCATGTCTGAAGGGCACGTCGCTTAAACCCCATCATAAGCTGGCTAGATATGACCGACACACATTTCACGTCCCTATCCCACGAGTAGCGGACATTCTCCGTTGTGCTTGTCGGTACTCGGCTTATCAGTTCCATGTCATACCTTTTGGCCTAAATTTAAGCCCTTGGGCTAGTACCAAGGTTATGGATTACGTCGTCACCCTGTTCCGCTCGACTTCATCTATTGCATCGGCAGTATATTTGGACGACATCCTCCAGAAACATCTGTCAAGTTCTACTCTGCTCAAAGACAGAAACGATCTTATATCACTTTACATCATATAGGCTTTCTCGTGAACTGGATAAAGTCTGATCTCTGTCCAATCCGGATTTTGGTCCATCTGGGTGTGGAGTTTCTCCCGATCTGAATCTGGTAAGGCTTCCTCGAGTTTGCGATCATCCAGATAATTGCACTCGTAGAGTCCGTTTCCGACAGGATGCGCATTTTAGCGAGAGAGTTGCAGATCCTCGGATTATTCAATGTGGCAGCAGACTTGATCCCGCTCAGCCGTCCTTTTATGCGCCCTTTACAAAGGACGTTGCTAGCGTAATTGCGCCCTTTTCAAGTCCCTTCAATCCCAGAAAACAGTCATGCTCACGCCAGAGATACGATCATTCTTGAGTCAATGGCACAGCCCCTGTAGGCTGTCCACAGGGATTACTCTGGAGATACCCCAAGCGGGGATAACGATATGTTCCGCCACTAATACCTATGGTTGGGGTGCCCACCTGTTGCCGGACTTCGATACTGTCAGCGGCACGTGGGTGCCAGGGGCGAGCCCCTTTCCACATCAACCTTTCAGAAATAACGGCTGTCATCAATGCCTTTCATTTCGGACAGGATCAACTCTTATTACAAACTGCCCTCATTATGTCAGACAACATTGTGGTGGTGCCTTGCCTCAAAACAAGGGGAAACCAATCACCAGACCTGTGCATTCTGAACTGGCAGTTTCTACATTGGTTTGACAATCTCCACCTCAAGGCAGACTCAATGTCTTGGCTGACACTCTATCTAGTCATTCACACAGAATGGTCACTCCATCAATCGGACTTTCTTCCAATTGACACACTTTGGGGACGTCCGATGATTGATCTTTTGCAACAAGGTGGAATCGCAAGTTCTCCACCTTTCATATCACAGGTTCCAGACCCAGAAGCTTGGGTCGTGGATGCTCGATCAATCACCTGGGAAGGGTTGTGGTCATTCTCCTACCCTCCCACGGTCTTGGTACTGAAATTAATCCAGAAGTTAAGGAGTCAGAACTGTCAGATGGTTCTGATTGCCCCTCTCAGATGGAACAACTCCTGGGTCTCCGATCTACTCAATCTAGGCGATAGATCTACCCAGGAAGATTACAGTCAGCACAAGTATTCACAAGCAACCGCGGCCAGGGGTGTTTCTTGACTTTATGTTCAAGCTTGGCTCTTGTCCAGACAGCCTTGCAAGACAAACAATTTAAATCTTTGATTGCGGAGAGAATCTCGAGAGCAAGAAGGCCCTCTACTCTGAAGGTTTACGAGGGCAAGTGGCATGTTTTCAGAGACTGGTACCATATCATTCACATTGTTCCTCTGAGTGTCACAATCCCTCAACTGGCCAACTTTTCTCTGGCTTTTCGAGGAGAAACAGCTGGCTCCAGTTATTCTCAAATGCTACCGCTCCATGATATCAGACACATTCCGCCATTCTGGTACATGTGCTATCAGCCATGACAAAGATTTGTCAGATCTTTTAGACATTTTAAAAATTCAATCGACTTATATCCCTCACCCTGTTTCCAAATGGAATCTGTCCTGGGTTTTAACATGACTCAATTCAGACAGTATTGAGTCTTTAACCCATGATTAGTTAAAGCTACTATCATACAAATTGGGTTTCTTGATAGTCTTAGCTTCAGCATGCAGGGTGAGCGAGTTACATGTCCTTTCTAGTGACCCGAACTCTCTTCCGTTCCAATCAGAGGGTTTGATGGTCCTCTTGACGCAGCCAGGCTTCGTAGTCCAAAATAGATTACCGTACATTGGCGATCAACGAGTCGTCATTAGCTCGCTTTCTTTATAGATAAGTCAGGATCAACAGCCATGTAAGATCCTGTTTGTGCACTCTAGCACCATTTCAATGCATAGAGGTGAGTCAGGTCACATACAAGCACCTCTTTCTTCTGGTGATAGCTGGGATATGAGATATCACCATTCAAGCCCTTGCTTCATGGCTGTAGTGGGTTATACGCTCGGCGTACTCTGAGAATTCGCAAATCAGTCACCTTATAGAAGCTGTTGGCTGACATGCAGAGTCAACCTTCTACAGTTTTATCTTCAAGTTTGTACTCGCAGAGGCAAACATTGATTCTAGTAAGTCCGGTGTTGGGCAGCCCAGACGCCCACCAGACCCATGTGCAACAATCAGCACAGCCTATTAGCTTCGCTGGATTCGCCAGATAAATTTTCGTAGGTAAGAAGATTTCAATAACTATCTTCTTAACCGTATAAAGGGGTCACAAATCACGTGACCCTGGGCTGTGTTGCTGATTGAAAATTAGGAGACCGGGTTATCATTAACATGGGGAATCCAGCCATCATTCCCTAGAGGATACCCGGGGTGGAGGTCGGATGCTCCGCATTCCCTCCTCCTATTACTTATTCTCCTAAAGTAATGTGATCGGGGAACGTATTCAAAGGAGAAAGCAAATTTTTTAGTAAATTATGTTTCTCCGAGAATACTTACCCGATCACATTACTAAGAAACCCTCCCAACCACCCCGCCATGTGAGCATCCTCGTGTTTTATATACCGCTCAGCTTAAAAAACTAAAGAAGCGACACTTAGCAGGTAGCAAGGGGAGGTAAGGGGCAAGAGTTATTGCCCTTTGTCTATATGACATAGACAGGAAAGACGAATTTTCGTCTTTTGGTAGGGCTGGATTCGCGAGGTAGCAGGCTAATATCCCTAAAGTAATGTGATCGGGTAAGTATTCTCAGAGAAACATAATTTACTAAAAAATTTGCTTTCTCAGACATTAAATGTATAAAACACTTCCCATAATGTGGTATACCACTCACTATGTAAACTAATGGCAAATTGTTTAATGAATTTTATAGCAAATTGTGTTATTTATCATCTTTTAAAAATCAGAATCAGCTAGAGAAGGTTGAGGAAAGGGAGATTGTCCAGGAAAATGCTCTTGCCATGGTACAGTGCAAGGTACTGAAACAATTAGAGCTTCTGGAGGCACGTAAATTTGATGACCCAGACATTGTGGAAGATTTGCAATTTTTGCAGGAAAAACTCCAGGAATCTGTTCAAGATATGAGGTATGGCTTACATTGATTTAATAATTTTGGATTTTATATTATTTATGATCATTGTAGAATTTTTTATTGGTGAAATCAGGGAAAATACTTAAGATGTGTGCATGAAGTTTACTTTAATACTTTCATTCTCATTGTTACGGTGTTAATTATGTAGTCAAACCTGCCTTTTTGAATCCGTTTTAGAACTAGAAAACAAATTCATATATTCATCAATGATCTGAATTGCATATAGAATTTGGTTTTAAAAAATCTGATTTGTTACATCTGATTGAACTAAAGGTAGTAGTGACAAACATTAATATTTCTTATCACTGTATATTTGAATATGAATTCAGTACAGGATACAAATATTCAGATGGTAAATTCAGGTGTTTATTTCATCATTACTGCCACAGCTTGTATTACTCATAATTGTAAATTATTCATTACTATATTTACTGGAGTATAACCCTCATTCATGTTCAGGCTTCATAGTCTTAGGTCTGCAACACAGGATATGCAGTCAGATCAGTCTTCACTATTTGATGAGCTCACAAATTCTGGAAAACAGCAGACTTTGATCTGTTGGCACATTTTGTGACAGCAGAACTGGGTCTGAGCTGTTTTTGAAGTATGATCTTTTTGTGATGGGTAAATTTAAGGGCTTGTTGTCATGGGTGATTTTGGAGCTTGTTATGATGGTAAAGTAAGGGCTTGTTGTGATATTTAAATTAGGGGCTTGTTAAGGGGCTAATTTTCAAATGTAATTATGTTGTATTTCAGCTCCTTCGATGAGTATGCCTCTGAAGTGAAGTCTGGTCGCTTGGAATGGGGTCCTGTACACAAGTCTGAAAGGTTTTGGCGAGAAAATGCTATTAGACTGAATGAAAAGAATTATGAACTCCTAAAGTAAGGGACTTCTATTTCTGTGTCTTGCCACAACAGTGGTAGGGTTTATATTGTTAATCTTGTCATTATGTCAGTCTTTGGGTATATGTTTAGGTCATTTTCAGGAATTATGGAGGCACAAACTGTGTTCAAAAAACATAATCTTCAATTAGTGAGCTCTTTTTTTTGGTACATTTCTGGGAGAAATTGGGACCAGAATATATCTCACCAGGTTCTCAAGTCAGGTGAGCTTATGATATTGCCTGCATCCCATCAGTAAATGATTGTTACCATTCAGAAGTCAATATTTTTTACTTAGAAAATGTGTTTGTAAGCAAAATGCTCGACACTATGATTACGACCAAGAGCCATGCCTGTTAATGAGGTGATCTTGTACCTGATTGTTCAAGGTAGTTGTCATTTTGTAGGCCATATTTTTGACTGACTTTGATCTGATCATGTCTGGAATATATTGTCACATCATCTCACATGCTTAGGTAACAGATTTGGCACGGGTCCATTTTGTTTTTATCTCACATAAGAATATACTATCTTGTTCTAATATATCTCAAATAACAAAAAATAACAAAACAGTATTTAACAGTTGAGTCATACAAATCAAGTCACATAAAAAAATTGTTTTGTTTTGTTTTATTATGGTAGCAAACTAATGTGTTGAATAAACTTTGATAGGAAATACATTTTGAGCAGAAGCAGCATCAGTTAGTAACGCAAGGTTTTGGTTATAAAAGTTGGTAATGCAAAGTTGTGACAGGTAACAAGCATCAAAGAATTACATATGCTCTTATAACTGAAAAGTATTTCTAAATATTTAATACAGACATACACAGTTAAAGCATGCAAATACATGAGGATGACGCGTGTCAAGCAACTATTTAATATTAAAAAATACTTCATTATTCCTTGTATGCAGGGTCAATATAGTATTGAGGCATGCACACTGTGGGTGTTTAAACTATGATTGATCATTTAAGTGGGAGGATGTGGACCAGTACCAAAAATGGAACGCCATGCATTTGGTGCTGAGAGTTTTGGTTCACAACATTTCTGCTTTGGTTTCAAGAGTATACCAAATATGTCAGGTTCACTGCTTTTATGTGATACCATCATGTTGCAATAGTTTGCTCTCAAGCAATGTGAAATTCTGTAAAATGAATCAAATATCAATATAATTTTAGTGGTTTTTGTGCAGGGAAATTAATTTGGCAATCTATGACCACATATGACATTAAAGTGGTCCATCATCATCATCATCATCATCATCATCAGTGTCCTGACCTAGTGTGGTCGTTAAGGCACTGTGCTGCTAAACATCTGACCACTTCCCTCCACTTGTCTTGATCATGTGCCAATGCCTGTGTGTCCGTAAAACTTTTCATGGTCCATTCTGTGATGTGATGTTATCACGCCACTTTCTTCTCTGTCTACTTCTCCTTGTACCACCTTGAACACTACCCTGCAGTACTGTTGTGAATAGACTGTTGGCTCTAGTGACATGGCCATATCATTTCAGCTTTCTCTTTTTGACATTGGCAAGGAGGTCTTCATAATGACCTACTTTGTGTCTGATAATGTGTTATGCTGTTTATTATCATTAGGGTCATGGATGACTTTTATTTTGAAGTAGAGACTGTGCATATTAATTAACATCATTATCTTTATTAAGAATTGTTATCAGGCTGTAGTAAAATAAGCAAACTTAATACGATATTAGGTTTGGGCAAAAAAGTTGCATGGGCTGTGTTCTTATAGTATTATATCTAGCTTACATTGCAAAAGGACCAAGTGGGCCTGATACTGTTCACCTGTTTAATAACTTACTTGTTGACCACTTTTCATCTCAAGAATGGCTAAGCCAGAATCAATTTGACTAGATAGAACTGCTTATTAAGAAATTGTTTTATTAAAATTATACCCTTCACAAATCCCCAGTTAACTATGTGACTTCTTTTCCATAAAAAACTTTGTATATAAAATTGACGAGCAAGGTTTGATCATTCTGGGTAAGAATGTTGTTAGGTCGTGCTCTATCTTGGTGTTATCAGGGCTATTTCCCCTTGCAATGCTGTTCCTTAGCAACCATGAGGAAAATAAATCTCAACTTGTTCTGAACTGGTTATGATAAAATTTCTTATTTACCTACATTGGCTGAACCTGAGATTCAAAAACCACATGGACAGAGGTGAGATGGCAGTGATATGTAAAGTCAAACACTATAGACCATTTGGCTTGCTGAAGTCCCTAAATTTGAGTTCAGTACATTGTTTTATTGAACTGTAAAATATTGATATATGTTTATATGAAGTGGAAGCCAATATCGTATTTTACAGTTCAGTAAAACAATTTATTGAGTGAAACAAAGGCTCATTGACTGTTTTTACACCCATTCTGTGATCTAAAAATATCAAAAATGTATGCAAACACAATGCATTGTTTTGTGGAGCTGAAATTATTCTGAGGAAAGTAATATATTGCATTACTGTGACATGCACATAACCTGTTCAGCTAGTTAAAATTCATTGTGATTTTTATGAAAATATTAATAGTTGTTTTCTTGTGTTTATGTAGTCTACTTTTTTTCTCTTTTCCTAGGATTCTGGTTAAATTGTTACAAGAAAGCAGAGACCCACTGATTCTGTCAGTAGCAGCACATGACATTGGGGAATTTGTGCGATATTATCCTCGAGGAAAGAAGTAAGTAAATTACTTTTTGTCTCTATGGCAATATCCACAGAATCCATACTGGTAACTTATCTTTCCAAGCCTATGTTAAGGGAAATAACTAAAATTTTAATGAATGGTTAGACATTTTATAATTATCTCCCACAGATATTGCTACACTAGTGTTTGTTCTGAAAACATTAATAGAAAAAAGTTTTATAAAAGAAGTCATTGCAATATTTACTCCAGCATTGTTTTAGGAAAGCAAGTACAGTGTGCATCATTAGAAAAAAAGTACAGTAACCACTGCATGCATCATTTGACACAAAGTATAGTAACTACTGTATGCATCATTCAACATAGTATACAGTGGGTAACCACTACCTGCATCATTCAACATAAAGTATAGTGGAATATCTTGTCATGAGAAGGCGATTGTTATGCTAGAGTAATGACTAAAATGGGGTGAATCTCTTTTAAGTTTGGTCCATTTGCAAACAGCATTGACTCAGATTAGCTGTCACGCCATGTGCCAGCAGAACAGGATCTGTGTTGTTTGTTCTTCTGACTACGACAAACGAACTGACTACTCCGAACGAACCCAGATCTGCCAGTACGTTATGCAACAGCAAATCTTGGTCTGTAAGTTTGCAGTTGGATCAGACACATAGCAAGTATGCACTGTACACTTGTAATGCATTTGAATTTATACATAATGATTGTCCAACGCTTGTGATTATATCATTTCATACAGCATTCTAATAAACCTTTACATTGTGAACCAAGCGTCATTAAACATGGGACATCATTTCATGTATTACATGTAAACATGGCTTATGAAACATTTTGTCACTTTACTTGATGAATCTTTTTGCTTCCAGTGTTATAGAACAATTGGGGGCCAAGCAGCTCGTTATGCAGTACTTGAGTCATGAGGATCCCAATGTGAGATATGAAGCCCTGATAGCTGTGCAGAAACTAATGGTGCACAACTGGTATGTACTATCAATCATAAAATGGCTCTACTGTTTGCTCTGTGTAATGCCCAACCAACAAAAACTGTCCTCATTTAACAAAAATTGAAAGATTTTGCATATTTATTGCTTAAGATAAAATAAACCAGTATAATTTTTTAAAATCAAATTCAAATACCAGACAGTAGGTGGACCATTGTTTTTGGTATTAGGAGATGAGATAAGTTATTGATAAGCTGAAATTATTACCTTATATAATTGCTTATGCATCAAATTCAACTGCAAAAAACAGACCTTTCTCTGCTGCTGTAGACTGTATTGGTAGATGAAGGTCTTTTATTTGTTTTCATTAATACTTCTAATCATCTGTGTAGCCTAGATCTGCTAGTCCATTATGTGATAGCAATTTGGAGTTAAACTTTACTTATAAGCAAGTATATATGGTAATATAATACTCTGAAGCTGATTAGGAATATGCAGTACTGAAGCCAAATAGAAGAAGAAATATATTTCATCTCCATTCCATGTGTAATATAAAAGTGTCATGAAACTGCATTGAATCTCTCTGTATTGTCCCTCAACATGTTCTTTTGAGAGGGGGATCAATCTGTTTTCATATGATAGAATTCATTAAAGCTCAACAACCTTTGAAGAAACTGGTATCATGTTTATTATTCAAGGAAAATGAACGCTAATTATCATGTGTACCATGCTTGAATATACATGTGATTGGGAATAAACTTGAATCAATGCTGGGAAGGGATATAATTAAAATGAATTAGTCACTATTATCATTTTCATTTTTTCTTGAACATGCTTCAAAAACAAAGTTTTCATTTCATTTCATTTCATTTCTTTCATTGATTGCATGTTTTTCTATGCATCTCATTTTTATTTTGAATGCATTGAAATATCAACTTTAGTCCCATTTCCCTTGCCTTGGGTGGCCGAGTGATCTAAAGCACTTACCTTAACTGACCATAGCTATATCACCTGTCTGTGTGGATTTGAGTCTCAGACTCGGCTGCTGTTGGTTTTTGAAAAACCTGATAGTAGTTTCCGTTGTGTTGGTGGTCCTTGTAAGGGTTTTCTGGAAGTCTTCCTGCACCAGTTGTACTGGCTGTCATATATCATAGCTTTCACTGAGAAGAAGCACCTAAATTTATTTGATCCCTTCAATGTTTTTTTTGAACAACATATAAGATGCAGACCACTCTGGTGTCATGTGGTTAGAGTGTCAGCCTCAGATGTGGGAGGTTGTGGGTTTGATCTCTGGCTGAGTCATACCAGAGACAAATCTACCAAAGACTTACAAAAATGGTAATAACAGCTGCCTCACTTGGCGCTCAGCATTAAGAGTTTAGTGTTCGATCTATTTCACCTGATGTCAGGATAATGTAACTGGGTAGGACATCATGCTACATGTATGCAGCATGATGCCCCGGCGCTAGGCATCACAATAAACTGCCACTCTGCAGACATTGTAGCAATATAACTAAAAAATTGTTAAAGCTACGTTAAAATTCCATATCACATAAAAACACACATAAGATGCTAGACTGGGTGGAAAGATGAACTCAGATTATAGATATAGAAACGAAACCAGTTAAAAGACCATTACATTTGTGCAGTTGTTTCTGAGAACCTACCATTATTACACTATGGCAACTGAATGCTGTTTCATTAAGTAAACTCTTAATTTTATCAGATAGTTGGAGATTCTGAAATGTAATTATATCCTGATTTTACCTAAACTTTTCAAAATGTACCAAAACAAGTTACTGATTAAAGCTTTAAATTATTGTAACATACACACAACAAGTGCTTTAACAGAAGAGTTTCAGTTGTGGTGATACTCTATGCTTCAGAAAAGTCATATATTGCAAAAGCAAAAGTAAGAAAGTACAATGTGTCACTTTCAAAAGTGCATTAAAACAGCATTTTAGTAAAATGCAGAATTTATGACACATTTAAAATTAAATAAAACCAGTTTGTCACAAGCAGTTCTTTTTGGTAAAAAGATCTTGGTTACAACTTGGTTTTCATCTTTTCAAGGCATCACTTGAGTGAGTCATTAACATTTGACCATTAATAATTAATTTTATTCTGCATATTAATGTTTGAATGACTGTTGCAATTAAGACCAAAATGTAATATTAGGCTGAACATCATGAAGATGGCCATATACTGTGCACATAAAATATATATCATCATAAATTTGCTAAAAGCAATTTTCTTGTCTTTTTTGTTACAGGGAGTATCTAGGAAAGCAACTTAGTCAGACGTCAGAACAAAAGGATAGTCCAGCTACTGCGTCAGTTAAAGCCTAGTGTGTTCATAGTTCTGTATATAATACAATGCTGATTATTGTTATACTATATTATACACAGATGCTTGTGTAAGGTGCAGTTGAGTATAATTAAATGTGTCTTGACTGTAGTTATGTGTAATTCCCAACATTATTTTGGCACTGACTACATACAAATATTTAAAGGACAATTTTGAGTTTTAGCATTAACTTTAACTCTTTCTAATTAAATATCTGGGGGGGGGGGGGGAAACAAGTGCTCTCAATAATAAAGCTCTGTGCTACTATGAATTTAAGAATTATTAAACTAATATGGTATTGTGCACCATTTTAACACTCGAGAAATTTTTTGTGATTTTAAAATTTTTGGATTGAGATCATGAATTTATAATATTGTAGAAGTCTGATCTAAATGGCATCAGCACATTATATGGTAGAACTTCAGGGTCTGAGTTTGGTGTTGGTTTGGTAGATGAGCACTATAATATGTTAATCAAGTGGGGTATACGTTGCCATGATAGCAAGTAAAACTCAACACAAATATGTTCCTTGTACAAGAATTTGCATTTTTTTTTAAAATTGAGAATAATGCTATGAAAAAATATTTTTCATTAAGAAATGAATTGGGCACAAATTAATTAAAGATGTGAAATTGAATATATTTATATAACCAGACTTTGTATGTGTCTCATATAGACAGCACTTACTCTACTTACAACAGTGTTGTCAATAATATACTGCCTTGATATAGGTAGTACTTATTGCCGCCGTTATTAACAATTTACTATTGTACCAACCTTGGCATAGGTAATATTTAGGGTATCACTCTGATTGCAATCGTAGTTAACAATTTACTATTGTACCAGCCTTGGCTTAGATAATTTTTAGGTATCACTCATTCCGATTGCAGCCGTTGTTAACAATTTACTATTGTACCAGTCTTGGCATAGATAATTTTTAGGTATCACTCATTACGATTGCAGCCGTTGTTAACAATTTACTATTGTACCAACCTTGGCATAGATAAATTTTAGGTATCACTCATTCCGATTGCAGCCGTTGTTAACAATTTACTATTGTACCAACCTTGGCATAGATAATTTTTAGGTATCACTCATTCCGATTGCAGCCGTAGTTAACAATTTACTATTGTACCAGTCTCGGCATAGATAATATTTAGGTATCATTCATTCTTATTGCAGTCATTGTAAGCAATTTGCAAATGTACAAGCCTTGGCATAGATAACTTTTAGGTATTACTCATTCGAATTACATCATTGATATCTACAGTGAATAATATCTTGGTCTTGAGATTTTTCATTATGGTTGTAAATCACAAATCATCAGAGGGATCGTTATATGGAATGTACAGTTAATAAATATTTAACATTTCTTTCATTCCTTCATTGCAAATTGACAATTTGGATCAGCAGATAAGCCGTAAGTGAAATATTTAAAAATTTCCAGGTGGTTTTATATATATATATATATATATATATATATATATATATATATATATATATATATATATATATATATAACAGTGCTATATTTGCAGTTTTTTTTCAAATTGTGGACATATCTTGATGATTTGTATGTGATAGTAAGGTTCACTTTGTCACGCTGTTTGTTTTTACAGTAAATGGCATTACAGTCCATTACTTTTAGTTAGTGTATCAAAGTCTGAAAAAGAGAAACAGAATTAAAGAAAAATTTGACAAGCTCTTAGTTTCTAGTATAATACCTATTACAAAGTTTACTAGGTTATCTATGTTCATTTGCTTTGGGCATTTATTATATGTATTTTGTCTGCAAAAGATATTCTTGTCTAAATAATCGGATGTTCTTTGAGAGATGATCAGTTGTTTTCAGTGATTAAATTGTCATGTATTATTATTAGTCTTGTCAGGAAAGTACCATAAATATCTGTATATACAGTCAAATTGCAAACATCAGAGGCTCTAATCTATTGTTGTATTAGCCTTTAACAGATTAGTGTCTGTCTTGTTTGTTCTGCTGATTACTCCTAACAAACTGCATAGGCCTAAATCATCTAGTGTGGCAGTAGTTCTGGGTCTATGCAGCTTGAGGTTTGTTCTGACTTGTACATTAGTATATACAGTACAGAGAGATTCAGTTGAGTAATTCATTCATGTAATGTGATTTAATTCAGTATACAGTCTTGAACATCAATTATATCATCATATTAAATTACACAGATGTATAATAGCGAGATTTATTTTGTGTAAATATATTGTACTTTATAAATAAACATTCCAGTTTATTATAACTGTCATATATATATATATATATATATATATATATATATATATATATATATATATATATATATATATACATATATATATATATATATATATATATATATATATATATATATATATATATATATATATATATATATCAGTGATATGCAGTAAAGAGAATGTAATGCTAGTTCTTTTACTTTCATTGCTACTTCTGATTTCACCTCTCACTTTCTCTATCAAGCATGAATGGCAATGTCATCTAGTACAGAGGCTGTATTAAAGGATATTAACTATTTCAATGTATTGGGTTTGATAATGATACATTCCTCTATCTGTCTCTCTTATTTTGCACTTTTAGTGTGCAATGATAAAGAATGAAAGTACCTTGAAACTGCCTTGTGTAATATGGCATATTATCTTTCTCTGTCACATACATAACACTATCTCATTCACGATTAGAAATTGCTTTTACAGCTTCATATATCCAGCACTCTTGTATACTTGAAAAAGTTGGTCTACACTTGTATAGACCAAGGGAAGTAAGTCTTACAGATTACCTCCCCTTACCATTCTTGGTGGCTTGTCGTATTCTGAATATCAACAGTTTTAACTTCTACAGCAAACTATCAAGAGGCTTTTGAGAATCAGTGGATTTTTATCCTTGTTTTTTTAAAAACTACAAATGGGTTTTATTTAGCCAAACATGCTATGATTGGTGTGCATCATTTTTGTGATGAAATTTCAGATAATTTGTGCAAAAATGTTGCCACTTATGACATGTATACAATGGTAATGGCATATTGCAGTTACATATTACTGCAGTACAGCTGTTTTGTTCATTTGTTCACATTTTTGCAAATATCACCAGCTGATTCAGATACATTTGTAATTAATAATATTATCAATAAACGGAAGCGAAAATAAATTTTAAAAAAAAACATTTCAAAGCTGGCTGGCGTTGAACAGGAAGATTTTCAGTTATCTCCCTTTCGTGTTAAACAATTTGAAAATTAAACCATTAATTTAGATCACCTGGTGCAAATCCCTTTTAAATCACCAACCTTTGTGTTAACTATCCATGAGATACCACTGTGTATTGGATTATTCAACACCCAATCAGTAGGACCACTGGAAATTTGCAAAGAAATAGTTAATTTTATCAACGATGTTCATCTAGGAAGATTATGGTCTTTGGGTGATTTAATGTGGAAGGATGAAAAATGTGATTTCGAATTGTGGACACCAGTGACATAATGGCTAAACCTGCCATCAATGATGATTGCAGTGAAGAAATGGCCAAGCAACCTTTAACCAGAAAATTCTTTGATTTTGCAGAAACAGTTGCCATTTTTTAAACGTAATTAAGAACTTGTGTATAATAATTCTGCTATAGTAGGTTTCTAGTCCAGTTAGATCATAAGTGGGAGGTTTTAAATGGTGTTGAGGGCATCGTTGGTCACTTGGTTCTCTCTGTTGTACAGTTCAGAGTAGTTCTCCACCCAATGGTCCATCTGCTTGCCTTTGTCGTGGATGGCATCCCCTGTAGCAGACTTTAGTTGTGCTATCATTTTCTTTGTGGGACCCATGGCTTTCTGTATGCCATCATACATGTTTCAGATATCTGTGGCTGAATGGATGCTCTGAAAGAACTGAAGCCAGTATTTATTGGCACATTGCCATGCTAACCTCTGCACTTTGCTTCTGATAGACCTCTATAGATGGCGATGGTTTGCATTTTAGGTAAGCACCGCAATACTCTCTGGCATGAGTGTAGCAGAGTTAGCCTCAAACAAGTCGTTGTTCTTTGACGGCTTCTTACCAAAGATCCATGCTGATGTGATCCCATCTCTCTTTAGCACTGCCATTGGGAGGTTGTGAATCAAATGTCTTGGAGTGACACAAGTGAATACCTCAGCCTTGTCTGGATATGTCGTCTTGCTTACGTCAATGCGTGATTTACCCTCTTGTCTGGAGCGGTGTGTCTTCTTTGGCTGAAGCTTCATATTGTTGTACATCAGCGAGTGGTCAATGTCTCAGTCAGTACCGGTAAGAAGCACACCCTTCATGGCAGACTGTCTCAAAATGATCACGTCCAGCTCTGCCAGTGTTTGGACCGGAGATGACTCCAAGAAACTGTGATGTGGCTTTATATAAAAAGAATGAACTGGTGATGCTGAGGTCGTGTTACATGCGCATCTCTAGGAATCGCTGCCCGTTCTCATTCATCTTCCCAATGTCAAACATGCCAAGACAAGAAGGCTAAGACTCCATGTCAGCACCCACGCTAGCGTTGAAGTCGTCTCCTAGTAAGTGCTCATCCTTGGGAAACGTCTCAATAGTCGAGCTTAAATCGTCGTAGAAGTCATCCTTGGTATATGCGGTGGCGCTTAGTGTAAGAACGTAAACGCTGATTCGGTTGACAGGCCCTGTTGTGGTATGGAGGCAGAGGGATAACATTCTTCCGTTTACTTATTGGCAAGGTTATATTATCCCCAGCAGAGGACAGCTAATGCAACACCTGTTTGTCTCTCCCACCGTCGGAGGCAACCCCTGGAGTCGGACAACACCAACCGGGCGATGACTTAAAACCGATAAACTGCTGATCCCCGTATTGTGGCGACGATGTGAAGCAAAGCTGGAGTATCCTCTCCAGGACGTAATCCTAGGCAGGGTGATATAGAGCATCAGCTGTTTCCCATGCAGCTGATTCCCACTATCCACGCAGCTAATGGATCCAAGGGAAAGTGCAATCCGATACGTCATGGCACCAGCTGTTTCGCAGAAGTTGCCGAGATGACTCTAAAAACAATGCCATGTCGCATTAGGGACTGCGACTCCGGATTTTCTGTTAGGGTCTACTCCCTTAGCCTTAACCATGTGAGGGTATAGTCACAAGGCAGCGAAGGTATGAAGTCCGAGTTTACCTTGTCCTAGATAGATAGGCGACTATCCAAAGTTGACGAGCCTCATCTGCCCGACGTGTCTGGTTTTGAGGTGCCAGAAATGCGTGTGTCATCCCTTCTCCAGCCCGTATAAACAGGTTCCGCCAGGCTTAGTTAAGCCCATCATGAGGCCTGTAGCTGGATTTGGCTATCAGAGGCTCTATCAGATACAAGACATTGGTTTTTTCCAAGGGAAGAGGGTACTTATTTCTCACATCCACCCCGGCGATAACAACCTTTGTACCACCACACACTATCCAAAACGTCTTATCTAGTTAATAAAGCTTCAACCTATATAGGCAAAAAAGTGTATAATGCATAAGAAGGAATGACGTACTCCTAATACAACATCATTTTGTTTTTCAAACACGAACATATTTATTAAGTGAAAGCTTTCCCGGCACCAATAAAAATCAACAAACACTTTTATAAACACGAATATATTGACAAGACTGGCAACGTTTTGGAGTCTAACGTACCTTCCAGTGATCTAAGGCACTCTCACTTTGCTATAGATAAACACTACGTTTTTGAGCAACAGAGAAAATCATAATATTCACAAAACCATCTTTCTCCTTAATCATCGCTTCTAGAGTACGTACAATCAAAACAAGTCGCTAATTGTTGGAAGGGATATAAAAGACTGCGTTGATGAAGAAACTACCCTCAATATTGAACGCACACCATATAATCTGTTCGTTGTAATCTCAGATCTCACATTATTGAATCGAGCCGATTAGGCATTTCTTCTCTTTATTTTCAATGATTTCCTCTTCCAGACATGGACGTCATTTCAATTGTTCATGGGTAGGGAGAATACTTGACAGGGCTGTTAATTTTCGTATATAAACTGCAGCAATTTTACAGCACCTGCCCCTCCATCCCCCAATGAAGTCCCTACTTCCAGAGGAGGTGATCTATATGAATCAAAGTAGTTCACACAGAATCGTTGGGAAAGTAGACGGCTACTCAGTAGGTTTCTCGTTGACGACTGCCGTCTGTGTTAATAACATAGGCTTGAATGTCTTTAGGCTGCGCTGGGGATGTTAATTTTTAGCACACACCACATGATTCCAGGAAACATTGTTTGCCAGAAGTCAACAAAATTCCCAGATATCCATTTTAACACAGATAATGGTCACGTGCCATTTTCCTTAACAATTTGTCGAGTAATCGATGAACCACAATGGGTTCACAAGACTTTATACCACGTTGTCACATTCTTCTCTTCAGAGATGGGTTTCGAGAACTCATTCAGATACTCTACCAACGTCTCTTCTTGACTCCTCATTATACATTTGTTCTGTTGAATCTCACTGGTATGATACATTTGACATATAAAACAATAATCTTTGGCACGACCTGTAATTCATTTACTTCATTCGTTAGCAAAACATGACACTAAATATTGATCTTGTTCTGACCATCTCGACACCATGATTCACTTTTTCGTTTTGTTCTTCTAGCTCAAAAACGTAATCGTCGTCCATAGGTTCTTAGTATTCCATATTTGATTCTAATAGTCTGGAATCGCTTATCTGAAGGTGTCGATTTCCATAATATTGTCAAATTCTTTGTACAAAATGACGTTTACCGTTTTTGTCAGAGTTTGTGCGAATTTAAGTTCACAATAAGTTGGCCTAATTTTAAAGCTTGGAAATTTCCATCATCGCTACTTTGGTCTGAAATACTATCAGTACCACAAAGCCATTGGCGTCCGCATAAAGGGGCACTTGCACCCTCCTTCCCCCTTCCAATTCGATAAAAATGTCTTGACTTGCATCCGTACAATTTTATCGCTGACCCCTCACACACATACAACTTGCGATGGTTGTCACAATCGATGTACGAAATTCTGTGGCTGTTGTTGTTTCTTTTTTGTTGGCATCTAACTGTCACGTGGCTTTAGATAGTGTCGAGTAAGATATCAAGTATTTTTATGAGTTAAGTTAAGTTTGAAGGGTCTGGTATTCAAGGTTTGGGAATCTGGAGTGTTCGCTATATTAGACATACTAAAGTGTTGAAACTCGAAATGACTTTGAGGACAGCTTGGCTGAATATGCCAATAAGTAGACAGTTTGGTGAAAGGTTTTGAAAAACAAGATCTTCGTTTTAGGATCTGGTACTAGAGGGAATAGCTTAAACTTCATAAATTTTTATCTATTTTGATAATATTTAATCTTTTATACATTTATAAATATGTGTGACATATGTATGCCTGGAGTGGGTTTTGGATTCGTAACGTAGCTTAAAAATGTCTTCAGACATATCACTACCAAGTCTGCTTTGTGTGGCAGTTTATTGTGATGTTTATCACTGGAGCATCATGCCGCAGGCATGTAAAGGTGCGGAAATTTATTAACATCAAGTACTTTGCAATAAATACTATGAAGTCGCAATGAAAGCTACGTTTATTGATAAAACAAATTGGTCCTACCCTATATTGTGACGATTCCACACGAAGTACCAATTTCTGGACCCATGTTTAGCACACAGCCACCATTGTGAAAGACCACGGAGATCGATAAATTTTGTCTGGAAGTATGTTTATTACAGCTACGTGCAGAGTATTAAATAAAAAGGATCGAATATACTTTGGTTAAAGAAATTTATTGTGAAAGTTTCAAAGAACAACTTCTATTAAATTTAAAATGATTAAATGTACATTCATGACCCGTGTGACTTGTACTTGGGTCTCCCTCATTCATGGAAATACAACTGTACCATTACTAGGGTTTCTGACTATTTTTCCTAAATTGAAGCTTGCAGTGACGTTTTATGGCCCTTTGACTGTAAAGTTTGAACTGAGAGCTGTTACACTGAAGTATTCTCCACCTTCACTCGTATTGGAACTGTGCCGTTACTAGGGTCTTCATTTTACGAGCTATATATTAACTGTAGGCGACCAGTTTAAAATCTTACTCTCATATCACCACAAAAAAGTGCAGTGTTTAAAAAGTGCTCTAGAGGACACGCGGTAGTCAATGTATGGAAAAATGTAATCCAGTCTGAAAAGAAATGAAGATACAAAAGAGTTTTATGAATCAGACCACGGTTAATAGTTCCGTTTCAGTCGTAGTCTCAATCTATTTTAGAGCATTTATTTCTGTCTCTTTTCTCTAATAGTTCCGTTTCAGTCGTAGTCCCAATCTATTTTAGAGCATTTATTTCTGTCTCTTTTCTGTAATAGTTCCGTTTCATTAGTAGTCTCAATCTATTTTAGAGCATTTTTTTCTGTCTCTTTTCTGTAATAGTTCCGTTTCAGTAG
Source organism: Unio delphinus (assembly GCA_029339505.1). Taxonomy (NCBI): domain Eukaryota; kingdom Metazoa; phylum Mollusca; class Bivalvia; order Unionida; family Unionidae; genus Unio; species Unio delphinus. The sequence continues at coordinate 756,048 of JAQISU010000144.1, forward strand.
TATTCTCAATCTATTTTAGAGCATTTATTTCTGTCTCTTTTCTCTAATAGTTCCGTTTCAGTCGTAGTCCCAATCTATTTTAGAGCATTTATTTCTGTCTCTTTTCTGTAATAGTTCCGTTTCATTAGTAGTCTCAATCTATTTTAGAGCATTTATTTCTGTCTCTTTTCTGTAATAGTTCCGTTTCAGTAGTAGTCTCAATCTATTTTAGAGCATTTATTTCTGTCTCTTTCTGGTGGTGTTACAAGAGTTTGATATAGGTATTCTTGGTATGGATATAAAAGTTATTATTTATTCTTTAGGTTATGAGCTTATGGTGTGGTTGTCTCTGTGTGATTAGGCGACAGAGTACAGTGAGTAATGAGGTATTGGGGATGATCCGGAAGTGAAATATGTGTGCCATGGTACGTTGGTTTGTTTACAGTGCAGCCATTCAAAGAAATGCTGGCGAACCTTTGAAAAGAACTTCACCTTCGATTGTAATACTTGTTCTTGAGACGTAAACTAATTGCTTATACTCACAATGGCACGTGCCAAACACACATCACCCAAGTTAACCTAATCATGGACTGTACCAAAGCACAGTGAAATGGAATAAGAAAGATAAAAAAAAAGACTATGCATAAGAAAGGATAAATGCTAAACATTTTTTTTTATTTTTTACATTTACTGAACTGAACTGAACTCGCGCATTCCTAGAAGAAAATGTGTAGAATGATATATCAGAAATCAACATCTGAAGAAAGTGAAAGAAAAGGGAAGATTATAGAGGAATACAAAATGACATTTGACGAAGAACTTAGTACAACCAAACATGCAATAGAGATACTTAACTATAAAAGTTAAATTAAACTATACAAATTGATAACAAAACTGTCCCCCCCCCCCCTTTGTTATTATTATTGTATATGTGTATGTAAATATTGCATTTACCTATACAAATACCTATACACCTATTCATTACAAATAATTTGCACATGAATAGAATTAGAATGATAAGAAAACTAAAGAAAAGTATAGCACAAACATACAGATAAGCCTTATGGTAAAATATTACAGTAAGCCTTCGATTACATTTAACTACTAGGAGGGGCCAGACTCCACTGGTATGAGAAGATCAAACGGAGACCCCCCCCCCCCCAAAAAAAAAAAGTCATCTTTGAAAGTATTTTGGATTAACATATGATTTGCATTGATTGTCACAGTGGAAAGTTCGGTTTTGATAACAAATGTAGAGATTATAAAGTAAACTAATCGAGCTATGGGTCCATGTACGGATTTGGCAGGCAAGGATTGGTAATGTAAGTTATTTCTTTTAGGAAAAATAATTTTTTGAGAGCTTATCTAGCTATAACTTAAAAATAGAGCATTATTTAATCGATGGAATTTGAGTCCTTTAACAGTCTTAACTTCGGAACACTTTTTATACACAAAGACACAAAGACAGTGATCCTTTCAATAGTGCTCTTAAAACTCTCCTTTTTCGACTGCAAGAACAAGCTGAAATACCTAATAATGTTTCTTACCTTCAATATTTTCAGCAGTTTTTATGTTTTCCAATTTCATGATTTTTGTTGTTTGTAGTCATATCATTTTAGATGTTGTAAAGCGCTTAGAGCTTCTAAAGATTAGGTTCTACACAAAGTCATTATTATTATTATTATTATTATTATTATTATTATTATTATTATTATTATTATTATTATTATTATTTCTGAAATTTGCACCACTCTTTGGTGCGAAATATAGGTCTTGAAAATGCCGCGGCTCGTATCCTTTTTCTACATTGAAGTTATTATCCAGGTTTCATCTGTACTGGTAAATATAGGTTTGGTAATGAGCACTCAGAAATTTTAAGTTATTGAATTTTAATATCATGGTGTTTGCATATGTTTACTATGGGATCTAAATTACTACTGTGAATCCTATACGTAGACAGGGATTACATTCATTCTGACCTGGAGGTAATAATTGCCAATGGCGTTCATCTAAGGTTATGTAATGGAGACTAATTATTTCTGAACCTGTGTTGAAATGTTCAGTTGTGGTTCTTCCTTAAAAGAACACTTGGGATCACATATGCCATTTAAATGTGAAGTTTGTGAAAAAATGTTCATCCACAAATCTTCATTGATAGTACACATGAGGGTTCATACTGGAGAAAGACCATTTAAGTGTGAAGTTTGCAATAAAATGTTTAGCAGGGTTTCTAACCTGAATGCACACATGAAGATACATAAGGGAGAAAAAACATTCAAATGTCAAGTTTGTGACAAACTATTTAGAGAAAGTAGTACGGTAAAGAAGCACATGAAAATACATAGTGTAGAAAAACCATTTAAATGTGAAGTTTGTAAGAAAACATTCAGTGAAAATGAAAAGTTACAGGTACACATGAGGTTACATACTGGAGAAAAAACATTCAATTGTGAAGTCTGTAATAAACCATTTAGTAGGCATTCAAATTTGAAGGGCCACATGAGGTTACATACTGGAGACAGGCCATACAAATGTGAAGTTTGCTATGAGATGTTCAGCTATAATTCTAGCTTAAAAGAACACATGAGGGTACATACTGGAGAAAAATCATTCTTCCAGTGTGAAGTTTGTGACAAAATGTTCAGTCACAGTTCTAGCATGAATGCACACAAGAGGTTACATACTAAAGAAAAAGCATTCAAGTGTGAAATTTGCAATAAAATATTCGGCAAGGTTACAACTTTAAATGGACACATGCGGATACATACTGGAGAAAAACCATTTAAGTGTAAAGTTTGTGATAAAATGTTTAGCCAAAGTTCTAGTTTAAATAGACACATGAAACTGCACACTGGAGAAAAAACATTCGTATGCAGTGTTTGTGATAAAATGTTTAAATGGAGTTGTGATTTGAAGAAACACATGGGGATGCATACTGGAGAGAAGCCATTCAAGTGTGAAGTATTGTTGAATTGATCAATTCAAGACCAAAATAACACATGCCAGGAAAACGAACAAGTATATGGTACCAGTGTAATAAATTGTTTGGACAGTGTCCTCACACAGTCTGCATGAAATATCTGACATCCAGCATGAATGAGAGAAGTACCCTCTCCCCAAAGAAAAAAGTTGATCTTTTAAAAACTTATTTAAGTAATGTAGACATCATATAAAAATTATTACTGAATGCACGTAGGAGTTGGTTTTCACAATTTCCAAAATTCTTGCAGAATCATGTATTGTTGTGTTCAGGTTTTGAATTGAATATTTTCAAATTATTATTCACTGGAATTGCAGTGCTCATTTATTTGGAATTCTAGTAAATTGAGACATGCACATATTTAGATACATTTAGTGGGATAAATCAATAAACATATTCGGTATTAGAATTTATTTAGAATACCACTGAAATTTAATTGAAACTATATATTTGGACTTGTGATAAACCTTAAAAACAATTGAGATTTAATTGAAAACCAATACTTTCTTTTGAATATTTACGTTGTATTTTAGGGAAATAAATTATTTGTTGGATTTTACAAAACTTGTTGATTTTGGTCTTTTCTGTTTTTGGACATATTTGGACACTATTAATGGGATGGATCAATAGACTGGTAGTAAATAGTTACACTACAAGACACTGACATGTCATCATATTTGAGACGACAAGCACATCAACATATTCAGTATTAGAACTTGTACACTCTCTCGAATGAAAACAATTGATCTTTTGAACACTTATTTAAGTAGTGTAGCCATCATAAAAGTATTATTACTGAATGCACTCAGGAGATGGTTTTCACAATTTCCAAAAATTCAGAATATGGCTGGAGTATGTTTATATGAAAATAATGACTAGAACTACAAAGAGACTGTACAACATCAATCTATAGCTTTTCAAACAGATCAAAGTAGTTCAACATAATAATAATGTAATCTGACTTGAAAGATTTAAGTCACAAAAGGAAGGACACATGAACAACAGACAAAAGGATGGGCAGATTGCCCGATTGCTTTTTGTCTTAATGTATGCAATATGTGGTCATGAAATGTAATCAGAAAACAAATTCAAGTTAAATATGATTTTATTTCGCTGTTGTATGCATATAACACTTGTGTACAATCCAACTGAAGAATATAAGCATCTAATTTGGATTGATGATGAGAGAGAGACGGAGAAACAGAGATAAAGACATTTACATATCCTGAGAGAGAGAGAGAGAGAGAGAGAGAGAGAGAGAGAGATGACTGATGGTATTTTAAAATGTATTCATATTTAGCTAGTAATAAATTAATACAAAATGGAATCTCAATCAAATCCACTTTTTAAAAAAACAATTTTTAACTGAAGGAAGGTTTCATGCATATATCAATATATCAATGTACAAAAAAGTAATGATTATAAGCAGTTACATTCAGTCATGAGTGAGTTATTGAGATATGCCAGAGAGAGAGAGAGAGAGAGAGAGAGAGAAGAAGAAGAAGAAGAAGAAGGGAGTAAGATGGAATAATCACGTTTTCAAAGATGTTCATATTTCTATATAAATATATTAAAACAAAATCTAATTCACACACACACACACTACTGATGACTGAAGGCGGGAAGGTGACATCGTGGTTTTGAGTCAGTCATAATGCCTTCTTCTATCTCAGTATGTACATTAGTGTAATTCTGTATCACGCCAGTAATATACAACTAAATCCACCCAATTTCCTTCTCGTTATCCTTGACCTAATTCATCCATACACCATTCCCTTGGAGTTGGGAGGTGTCAGCTGCTGCACCAAGTCGCATAGATTGATAGATAGATAGATAGATAGATAGGTAGGTAGGTAGGTAGGTAGGTAGTAGATAGATAGATAGTAGATAGATAGATAGATAGATTGATACAAATATATTAACATTGTTAACAACTTTTAAAATTAATTCGTAAAACACTAAGCATTAAGCATAATAGTGATATGTACGTCTGGAAAAATATTTAACATCATTGCTATATATCATTTAACATCATTGCTATATATCATTTAACATCATTGCTATATATCATTAACATCATTGCTATATATCATTTAACATCATTGCTGTATATCATTTAACATCATTGCTATATATCATTTAACATCATTGCTGTATATCATTTAACATCATTGCTGTATATCATTTAACATCATTGCTATATATCATTTAACATCATTGCTGTATATCATTTAAAATTATTGCTGTATATCATTTAACATCATTGCTATATATCATTTAACATCATTGCTGTATATCATTTAACATCATTGCTATATATCATTTAACATCATTGCTATATATCATTTAACATCATGGCTGTATATCATTTAACATCATTGCTATATATCATTTAACATCATTGCTGTATATCATTTAACATCATTGCTATATATCATTTAACATCATTGCTATATATCATTTAACATCATTACTGTATATCATTTAACATCATTGCTATATATCATTTAACATCATTGCTATATATCATTTAACATCATTGCTATATATCATTTAACATCATTGCTATATATCATTAACATCATTGCTATATATCATTTAACATCATTGCTATATATCATTTAACATCATTGCTATATATCATTAACATCATTGCTATATATCATTAACATCATTGCTATATATTATTAACATCATTGCTATATATCATTTAACATCATTGCTATATATCATTTAACATCATTGCTCTATATCATTAACATCATTGCTATATATCATTAACATCATTGCTATATATCATTAACATCATTGCTATATATCATTTAACATCATTGCTATATATCATTTAACATCATTGCTATATATCATTTAACATCATTGCTATATATCATTTAACATCATTGCTATATATCATTTAACATCATTGCTATATATCATTTAACATCATTGCTATATATCATTTAACATCATTGCTATATATCATTTAACATCATTGCTATATATCATTTAACATCATTGCTATATATCATTTAACATCATTGCTATATATCATTAACATCATTGCTATATATCATTTAACATCATTGCTATATATCATTAACATCATTGCTATATATCATTTAACATCATTGCTATATATCATTTAACATCATTGCTATATATCATTTAACATCATTGCTATATATCATTTAACATCATTGCTATATATCATTAACATCATTGCTATATATCATTAACATCATTGCTATATATCATTTAACATCATTGCTATATATCATTTAACATCATTGCTATATATCATTAACATCATTGCTATATATCATTTAACATCATTGCTATATATCATTTAACATCATTGCTATATATCATTAACATCATTGCTATATATCATTAACATCATTGCTATATATCATTTAACATCATTGCTATATATCATTTAACATCATTGCTATATATCATTAACATCATTGCTATATATCATTAACATCATTGCTATATATCATTTAACATCATTGCTATATATCATTTAACATCATTGCTATATATCATTTAACATCATTGCTATATATCATTTAACATCATTGCTATATATCATTAACATCATTGCTATATATCATTTAACATCATTGCTATATATCATTTAACATCATTGCTATATATCATTTAACATCATTGCTATATATCATTTAACATCATTGCTATATATCATTTAACATCATTGCTATATATCATTTAACATCATTGCTATATATCATTTAACATCATTGCTATATATCATTTAACATCATTGCTATATATCATTAACATCATTGCTATATATCATTAACATCATTGCTATATATCATTAACATCATTGCTATATATCATTAACATCATTGCTATATATCATTAACATCATTGCTATATATCATTAACATCATTGCTATATATCATTTAACATCATTGCTATATATCATTTAACATCATTGCTATATATCATTAACATCATTGCTATATATCATTAACATCATTGCTATATATCATTTAACATCATTGCTATATATCATTTAACATCATTGCTATATATCATTAACATCATTGCTATATATCATTAACATCATTGCTATATATCATTTAACATCATTGCTATATATCATTTAACATCATTGCTATATATCATTTAACATCATTGCTATATATCATTTAACATCATTGCTATATATCATTAACATCATTGCTATATATCATTTAACATCATTGCTATATATCATTTAACATCATTGCTATATATCATTTAACATCATTGCTATATATCATTTAACATCATTGCTATATATCATTTAACATCATTGCTATATATCATTTAACATCATTGCTGTATATCATTTAACATCATTGCTATATATCATTTAACATCATTGCTATATATCATTTAACATCATTGCTATATATCATTTAACATCATTACTGTATATCATTTAATATCATTGCTATTTATCATTTAACATCATTGCTGTATATCATTTAACATCATTGCTATATATCATTTAACATCATTGCTGTATATCATTTAACATCATTGCTATATATCATTTAACATCATTACTGTATATCATTTAATATCATTGCTATTTATCATTTAACATCATTGCTGTATATCATTTAACATCATTGCTATATATCATTTAACATCATTGCTGTATATCATTTAATATCATTGCTATTTATCATTTAACATCATTGCTGTATATCATTTAACATCATTGCTATATATCATTTAACATCATTGCTGTATATCATTTAACATCATTGCTATATATAATTTAACATCATTGCTTTATATCATTTAACATCATTGCTATATACCGGTATCATTTAACATCGTTGCTATATATCATGGGCAAAAAGAATTTCATAGAATATAGTTCGGCGACATTCAATAAAGGTTCTGCTAGGTAAAATGTTATGATCTGAAGTTGATGCATGTCTTGCTGCAGAACGTGCAATGATAATAAATTCGATAATATAAACGACAAACAGGGATACTTAAGATAACTAACCCTTATGGGAAGTACTGTAAAGTCTACTATAACCGATCTTTTTCAGGAAATATTGATTTTTCAATATCATTTTAAGGACAAGTAAAAGAAAAAGTAAATAAAATATAAAACTATTAATATCTTCACCTGGTTTGATATCCATTTCCAGACATGACATTCCATCTTTTTTTGCTCATAAATAACAACAGTCTTTACACATCGATTAAGTCTTCTCTCGTCTAAAAGATTGATTCAATAAAAGAAAGCTAACAGATTGTACAATACAATGGAAGTAACTATAACATAGGTTGTTCTTCATTTTGTGTTTTGTTGTCCTTGTTTTTGTTCGTTTGTTTTGTTGCTTAGGATGTTTTGAATAGAGAGAAATAACATAAACATGAATATCTAAACTTGAACGTTTAATGATCGTTATTGATACTTCTTTTGTCCATATTAAAGAAAACCCCGTATTCAAAGAGTAATATCTTCAAGTCCCAAAATATAAAAAATCCCGTGCACGAGAAGTAACAGTAAAATCGATGTATTTTTGTAATTCTTTACAGACAATATTAATATAATTGATCGTCGACTCCGCCCTTAAGTCAGTCCAACATAGTCATATCTGTCCTAATGGTCTATTGATTAATTACTACCCCATCGCTTTGTAAGGATCGATAGACAGACTTGTGATTGATGGATTATGACTCCTCTCCAACCCGCATCCCTTGTACAGTAAATAACAGTAATGGATTCTAACCAGCTTCCATTCATCCATCAATCAATTTAAGATAAAAGCAGTCGTGAATGTATTGCTTAAGATTGAACGACATGATTGTATTAATCGAGTATGAACGAGAATCTAATTTATTGCATATTTGGTGCGCGATATTTGTATTATTTTCGTTATGAAGATCAATATATAAAGTGTATTTATACTGTTTGTAGCTAAAAGTACTGGTTCAATTGTAAAAAAAAATGAATTCAACCTACACCAGCTGTCAATTGGGGTCAAAGACTTATCCTCTCCTTTTTTCCTTCTGTATGTAGATCTTCTGGAATAAAATGTAGGTGACGCTTTGTACTAGCTATATTATACATCTTTATTTACGTCTCAAATTTATTTTTCGGTAATCTTTCACGTATAGTAACGCAGATGCTGATACAATTTGTGGAATTCTAGTTTTCGTGAACGTAAACAATTACAACGATCATAAATAATTCCATTTTGGACAAGGGTTAGATGTTATTACGGGGTTTGTAACATGCATTTATAAGACATTTTCTCCTTCACATTTTATTTTAACACGTCTTACTTGTGCATGACGTTTAAAGCATGGAACTTATCAATGGAATAGAATGGATTATACATGTTATCGTAACTATCGGCTGGGGTCATAGGTTTGTTCTCGTCGCTTTCCTCTTGTTCTTCACCATTTTCGTTTCCTGAAGATATTTTGGCAAATAAAAATAGTATATGTATATTGCAAAACTAACAAAAGTTACAACATCAACACATGTAAATGTGTATTTTTGTTATATGCATATTATCGTAAGAACAATATTAACTCATACGAATTTAGAAAGTATGTTCTCGCTCGTAATTTATTTAAAAACATACTATTGGTGTAGGTTTGGGTAATGATATAGTTCTCTAAGATTTTCTATTTTGTTTACCATTTTCATCTGCTGAAAGATATTTTTGCAGATAACAGTAGCAAATATTCATTGTGAACACAAAACTAACTACAAATGAAATAACAGATAACAATGATATGCTAAATGGTAAATGTTTACAACGAGCACATCAAAACTTTTGAACTTTATAATTCATAATTTTCTTAAACAGCTCATGGTTAAGGATACATTTTTAGATGCTTAACTTACCATTAGAGCAGAAGGGATTATGCAGTTTATCATAACTGTCTGCTGGGGTAAGGAGACTGTCAGCCTCTAGCTCATTCTTTTCTTCTCCATGTTCATCTGCTGAAAGTAAACATACATAGTGTAAACGATATCATGTTTGTAAGTCATTGGTTCGATTTGTTATACTTTATTCAAATATGATCAGTATGTCGGCGCAAAAGCACACAGTCGACCTTCCCATCCACCCACAAACACCACCACGCACCAAAATTAACCATTCTACATATTGAATTATTTCTTGTTTTAGTTGTAATTGGTTTTGTATTCACAATGAATTTTGCTACTGTTATGTGTCATAACACCACCATTGATTATCGAACAAAAAACCTAAGAAACCTCTCCTGTGAGCTAGTGGTTAGAGCGTGCGCATCTGATGCTGGATGACGTGGGTTCGATCTCAAGCAGAGTCATACAAAAGAATTATAAAAATTGTACTAATGGCAGCCTCAGCATTAAGAGGTTTGTTAGGTCTGGTTGGCTAGGGACAGTAAAAAGGGTTTTCCACCCTGAAAAAACAAACTCTGATTAAAAACATAGGATATATTTGTAGAATTATTGCTCTTGTAAAAGGTCAAAGCAAGCATAGCAGAAACATTATAACACAGACGAAAGACGCCTCTTACGACGCACGGCAAGATGCATGTGCAATATTGTAAATTCCAGAGCCTGCAGGATGCTAGTGACAGTGGTAATGGTTCAAGATAGTGTATCAGCATAAAACTGTGAACCAATTGTGAAACATAATATCTGTGAGAAAAATTGTTTAACTTTTTCACTCCATGTCCAACATTTACGTAGCTCGATATTATCCAGATTGAGATGATGTTCCGTTAAACCTAAAACGCACACACACACACTCATTTTGCATGACTCAAACTAACCTGAAATGATAGTTTCTACGACAGGCCGATAGCCAAGTAGCTCCTAGACATCAAGAGTTCCTTCGAATTCCTAGAAACAATAATATATATGGAGAGAGAGAGAGAGAGAGAGAGAGAGAGAGAGAGAGAGAGAAGTAAAGATTTTACAAGCAACAGTGAGACCAAGCAAGTCATACTAGACAATTATCAGACACGCACACACATATCAACGAAATATCGACACAGACTACTTCTAAATAGACGCATCTGCACAACAAGATGGACACGCTCGAGACATATATGCACTATGTATGTTACGCCATCTTCACTTGCCAAAGTTCTGATATGATAACAGATATTTCGGTGTTTCAATGTGAATGAACCAAAAATATACACATTTACAATTGTCGGTCCGTGTTTCTTCAAATATTTTGCATTCACATACAACTGTAATGGCTTCCCTGTGGCACGTAGATGTTACACTGTGCAAAGTATACTTTTCAAGTCAATTTATTTTGTTATTTATCTGGAAAAGAATTGTGCTCATAGAAATTTTATTAGCAAGAACTGACTTCATCAAGTGACATCGTCTGCCATATTGGATACTTCGCTGGAATTCGAACTTAGAATTATTTGGACATTTTATTACCAGGACGTTTGCAATTTCTCTAGTGGATAATATTTTAAATTACTTTTGGATTAATTTTGGAATTTGGGAGGTGTCTATATTATTATTGTGTTTTTCTGCCTAAATGTTTTATGGGATATTAAAGTGGTTTGGCAAGGAAAATGGCCATGGTGGTGGCCATTCCATAATATAAAGACCTAGAAAGGATCTAATGTTTTTTTTTCGTGACTAATTCAGAGATACGCTAGCTTGTTGACATATCGAATATAATAAACGGCAAACACTGTATGGAAATGATAACAACTATGTGATAAACTTATTGATCATACCTCTAGATTTTTAATTACGTAAATACATTCATTTCGCATGTTTTACTCTAAATCAAGGGGGAACAACATTTCAGACATTTTTGTCTATAAATTAAGTTTTATGAACCAGCAAATCTATCATATTGATCGAAGTGAACGCATGAGGATGAGGTTTACTGTTTCTTTACGCTTTTTATTGAATTGAATAAAAATATTTATTACTATTGTACAAACGAGAATAAGAAATAACTTTTTCGGTTGAGCACCGAAATTATGAGCATTTAATCTCTCCGGATTAAATTTAATGTACCTTCTGCCCTTTTTCAACTCTAGTACAGAAAATGTAGCTTTCAGTTTTCTACTGGAATTAGCTAATAATCAGCCATTATAAAGTCCATTTCATGTTGCTTTGTTTTCTACTGGAGGTAGTTAATATTCAGCCATCATAATGTTCATTTAATGCTGCTTTGTTTTCTACTAGAGGTATTTAATATTCAACCATCATCAAGTCCATTTCATGTTACTTTCAGTTTTCTACTTGGAATTAGATAATATTCAGCCATTGTAAAGTCCATTTCATATAGCTTTCAGTTTTCTACTGGAGGTAGCTAATATTCAGCCATCATAAAGTCCATTACATGTTACTTTGTTTTCTGCTGGGGGTAGCTAATATATTCCGCCATCATAAAGTCCATTTCATGTTGCTTTGATTTCTGCTGGAGGTAGTTAATATTCAGCCATCATAAAGTCCATTTCATGTTGCCTTGTTTTCTACTGGAGGTAGTTAATATTCAGCCATCATAAAGTCCATTTCATGTTGCGTTCAGTTTTCTACTGGAATTAGCTAATATTCAGCCATCATAAAGTCCATTTCATGTTGCTTTGTTTTTTACTCGAGGTAGCTAATATATTCAGCCATCATAAGTCCATTTCATGTAGTTTTCAGTTTTTTTACTGGAGGTAGCTAATATTCAGCCATCATGAGGTCCATTTAATACATTTACCCTGGAGGTTTTTGCTGTTTTCGCATGAAATGTGAGTAGGAAACACATTTTGTGGACTATTTCTGAATACATCTGAATAGGTTGACTTCCAAACAATTTTCCATTAGCCCAAATCCTAGTTGTGCTAAAGTAATGTTTTCCATTGGTTAGTTTGCGTGCGCATGAGCAGAAGTATGAAAAGTTGGAGTTTTATCATATGGAGAAAACTCTTTATTCATAATATCCACCTTATCCTACGTTTTGCACAGGTTTACCTGTCTGTGTGCCCTTTAGACCAGTCTGCCTTAGATGTGAGGCCATAAAGTCTAAAATCTGTACAGAAAATCGGATTCCGACCATGGAAAATGAGTAGAAATTTTAGTTCCTCTTCCTTCATGTAAGCCGTGGAACTCTTCCATTTTTGTAGTCTTAGATGGAGATTGCATTTTCATGTAAATTCCTGAACGTAACTCGGTTCTGAGCCATTAAATGAAAAGTGCTATAGTGTGATTCTGTCTCTGTTGCCAAATTCAGGTATGGATGATTATTGCTAGCAATAAAAGTGATGAGACTGTTAAACATGTTGCTGGTGCACACTGTTTCATTCATGGTCAAATAAGTTACAATAACTATCTAGCTGATGTGAATGTTTCTTGCATTACATTTGCTGTGTAAAAGTCCTGTTTTAATTTGGGATTACAAATTAATCATATTGAAATAAAAAAAATGTATTTGATTTTGTCATCTTTTAGTTCTGTCTATTCAATGTGCCTAGACAGGTTCCATGCTTCATTTATTTGGTTCCTTCTTTATGCTGGAACCTATCCAACAAAACACAAGAACCAGTCAAGGCACAATGAATATATGGATATAACTTGTCAGGTTGTGACGAGTTTGGATTTTCATGGTAGGTTTACAAATTTGTAATATATTGCACAGATCTATTCCACATTAATTTTGTGTAAGCTAGGTAACCATTGGGAAGGATGAGATCAGCTTTGGGTATGAATTAAAAAGGTGCTAGCTGCCTTCAGTATAGCTGCATATTAGTGACATTCAGCTTTCTCCAGCAGTTGAGAAAGCCTAATATTTAGCTTCCTCCAGCAGTTGTATATACCTGATATTTAGCTTCCTCCAGCAATTGAGAATACCTGATATTTAGCTTCTTTTAACATATCTTGTCATATCTACGTGATGTTTGATTTGCTTGTCTTAGTCCAATCAGTATTTTTGACCTGAAACTAATCGTAACACAGTTTACTTTTATCTTAAAATGTGAATAATTAGTTTATATTTTATTTGACCTGATCGTAATGTCTTTCATCTGTTGTATTTCATCTAAACGTGTGCATCTTAAAACTTGCTGTTTACAACCTTTAAAAACCATCGAACCAATTTAAACATGATTATACAGTGACTATTCCAGACCCCTGGCACTTAAAAATGGTTCAGTGTATGCTGAACGATGTCTTCTAAAAATCTGCTGAACATGATTCCTAAACATTTGACAGACATTATCCTGGCATAGAGGTCTTTTAGTTTGCTATGGAGGAGCTATTTGTCTTCCTTGCATCTTATAATATAAACTAACTATACAAGTTGTCAAAAGCTCCTCAGCACAGTTTAACCAAATTTGACAGAAACATTTTGGTTTCAATCCAATCAGACATTGCCAGTTTTAGTAAAGAGAAAACTTTAAATTAATTCATTTCTGAAAGTACTGACAGCACAATTGAACGTCAAAATATTTAGATTAATGACTTTTATACCTTTACAAATACGAAAAAACAAAATGAATCTATAAAGAGCTTCTAAAAAGCATCTAAATAGAATTAGACTAAATTTGACAGAGGGTATCAAGACATGAAGAGCTTCTAAATGTTTAAGGGAAAAAATGTGTATATGTCAAAAATTGTAGTGCCTGCTATGAGCATAGAAAAACCGTAAATAACTCTAGACTGTTTAACAGAATTTGAAAAAATCTAAAAGAAGGGTTCCTTTCTTGAACCTGTTGAAGACTTTTAACATTTACAGAAATGATGTCAAATCCATGATCAGATATGGTCATCAGTAAGGTCATCGCGGAAATGACAATTGCGTTGCCATTTGTTATTAAAACGTTTATCTTTAGCTATATTGGCCATACTTTGACTGTTTCAGGAGGTCTTATTGATGTGGAATTTTTACAAGGAGACTTGTTTTGTTGTCCAGTAGGTCGTAAATGAAAATTATTATGATGTCAAATATGGCTACCACAGCTGACATTATGAAAATCTTGTTATTTTTGCTCCTTCTGGACGAAATTTTATTTCTATCCCACCCCACCAATTCTTAGCTGTTAATCCCTCTCCAAAGAATGGTCAGCCATATTGATTCTCTCTTCTCTTTTCTATTTATGCTTATTATGATACATGAGTGAAAAATGATAATTATGCCAGTCTTACATCCAATATGGCTGCCATGAAAACCATGTTAATAATCTTGTTGTCACTTGAATGGATGGACATTATGACAGGGGTTAAGCTTTATAATAATGTCTACTTTGTCCTAAATTAAAATGGCGCCTCTTACGTACAATATGTGTATCACAGCATCTAATTTGTAAATCTTGTTATTGCTGAATAATATCAGAGATCGTTTCAACACATAACTGTTACAAGGAAAAAATTAATTCTTGGAAATTTTATTCACGTAGTAGAGATTGTCCCTTCGCGGGAATCTTGATTTCTAGAATCCATTTAATAATTGGAAGAAGAAAACTTTTGCATTGAACTCGGGACAAGCATGAAGAAATAAGATGGCATGGTAATAATAGTATATAAATATTACATAGTTTAAACTAGTTTATACCCTGGAAAACCATGCCTCACAGTGATAGCTGTCCAATAATCTGAAAATACATATATTCAGTTTCAAATGTTACAGATCTACTTGAGTAATGAAATATTTCTTTTGAAATTAGTTTGAGGCTGCAGTATATTTTATCGAATGTTATCTTGTTTGGTATATTGTTTGTGCAGTCAGAATGTTAAAAAAATTGCCAGGGATAGAACAATGTTTTAGTATAGTACTGCTACATGTATATATTTGTTTTTTAACACATCTCTTAATTAAAGAATCTTACTGAGAAGGACCCATTTTACTGGTTCATTTTTCTCAATGCTCTCATTAACTCCTTTATTCTTATATTCAGAAATGACGGAACTTGGCATAGCAATAACTTTGACTTTCTTGTGTATGTCCGTCTGTAAATGCTAGATTAATTTCGATTTTTAATTTGCTTGAAAAAAAATTGTATATTTTTTTAAATTGCAAGATTTTTACTGGAAATCTCAAATTTAGAGTGATCAAATCATAAATATGTATTAATTCTAATTGTTGCATTTCTTCTGTCACCTTTTTTAAAAATAAAGTTAGCTAATGACTCATTTATTACATAGTGATGTAGATCTGTTTTGTTGGGACATGTATTCCAAAGTTTAATTAGTATTGTGATATTGATTTGTATAATAGATTTAACCAGTTTTCTTAGATCCATCATAATACTTGTGGCATTTGTGATTTAGAAACAAGCTAAATCTGATAGCTAAAACAAACTTAATGAAAATCAGAACTCCCTCTGACTATACTTTTCCTCTTGGTTGCCTAAAGATGTAATTTTAGAAGAAGAAAATAAATATAATTTTTAAAATTACTTTTTAGAAACATAATTGAATATACAATACAGATTTTGAAAACATACCTGTTGCAGTAGAGCTGTAGACAATACATGTACAAAAGACAAAGTTAATGCCAGAATTTTGCAACTTTGTTTGAATAGATGACAGTCTAACAAAATCGGAACAAAGAATATGTTATCCATTCTGAATAAAGTTTTTCATTTTAGTTGTTTTCCTTTATTTCCTTTTTTGTTTTCATTTTAAAAATTCAGAATTTATTTTTTATTTTTATGTTCACATGGTCAGTGGTTGTAAACTTGTTCATGGTTTAGTATATTAGAACTTAATTCTTTTGTCCTATTTGCACCCATCAACATTTTAAAAATTGAGAACTGCAAAAGGGATTGTTAAGGGCAAGCTAGTTAATGGTATGGTCTTTGCTCTAAAAGACAGATTTGGACAGTTTTGAGAGAAAATATACTGGTATTAAGGGGTTTAAGTTAGAGTTAATGGAAGAGCAAATTAATGAAGTGTAGAATTTTATTACGTATATTTAATGTGTCTAAAGTGTGGTAAGCATACCTTAAACATTGTTCAGTATAGTTAAACAGCACATGCTTCTACAGTATGTATGTATGTATGTATGTATGTATGTATGTATGTATGTATGTATGTATGTATGTATGTATGTATGTATGTATGTATGTATAACATGTAATTGAAAGTACTCAACATATAATTGTATTACATACAAATATCCAAGATTTTCTCATGGTATGCACTCGTACGGTTTCTTTGTGCAGTCCACATCAAAATACTTTGTTCAGTATAGCCAAACAGCACAGTCTCTTGCAGATTCTTCTGTAAAGTGGCCTTACATTTTATTCAGCATATCCAGGCCTTCCAGATTGTGTAGTAAACAGGCATTACATTTTGTTCATTTTACCCAGGCCTTCCAGACTGTGTGGTAAACAGGCCTTGCATGTTGTTCACTATAGCCAACCGTTACTGGTTCAAGCTATTTTAATCAGCAATGTCAAATGATTTTTGAGTCATATCAAATCTCCAACATCTCAGACAGGTAACAACATTGAATAAGGGGCCCCGAGTGGCCGAGTGGTCTAAAGCGCTCTCCATTAGTTCCAAGGAACAGAGATGGCCCATGGTCTTTAAATTTGTGTCAACTCTGACATGGATACCTTCAATGTTACTGAGATGTATTTGGCTGCATTAAGCTTAGCGAATTATGTTTGTCAACCACATGTGGACATTTACATTTAATTTTGCGGGATAAAGTTTCAATCTGACCCGGCTATTGTTTTTTAATCTCCGAAAGGCCAACCTTTATGTAGCGATATGATATTATTAATTAAGATACATAACCAGTTTACTTTCGATTTTCCCCTTCTACAACATTATTCTGCCAGAACGTATCACTTCAATGCATGCTATTGTTATTCGCACTAGTCACACCAATCCGTGCATGAATAAACATGTCGACAACGGATTGCCTGCACGCCAAGTCTCTCAAAAGCTGGACATTATTCAACTCGTTTCATAAATTCAATTTTAAATCTGTCTATACTGAGAGAAACACTTACTTAGCTAAAGACGACTATTGAAATCAACAGGAACAGAAACTAGTAAGAACCTTTGATATATTCATTTTCAAACAAATCCAAAACTAGGTCTAAATCAACTGAACCGAATCTTTGCACCATCATCTGACAACTGTACTTCAATCCTGATGATTTATCGTATTTTTGGTACTGAAGAATGCGTTACATTATCACGCTATTCAGGCCATATTTTAACTTTAAGATAAATTAGATTAAGCAAATCATGAAACGTATTTTGTTGGTAGAATTCGTCAAACTTTACTTTTTCCTTTTTTGTTGTAAGTAGAACATATTTTGGATTTTCATACACATCTTTGTTGTATACTGAGTTTTACTTAAGCATGTCTTTTCATTTCTATTTTTCTACCTTCAAAATTTGTAATTACGCATTCAGAGCTGGCTGATTATGTTGTTGCTGTTGCTTTACTATATATATATATATATATATATATATATATATATATATATATATATATATATATATATATTAGTTAGTTAAAAGTATTAGCGAGTATTTTGACATAAATATTCAAAATGTTCATGTTAGAATTGACTTGACGTTTCTTTCCAAGTAGCATATAAGTGTCATTGGTATGGTAGCTGCTAGCACAATGTCACATTAAGGAAAGATTCAACTCAATTCAGTTTGATTGACTATATTCAACACAACTTAATTCAAGTCAAGACATATATTATAGCTAAAATTCATTTTAAAAAAAGACGGAATTTACTATATTTAAATATTATACATGACAATCTTCTGTGCTGCTGATAGGGAACATCACATATGAAATACTAAATAATGTTTTTAAATAATACATCAAGAATATCTGGTACTGATAGTGTGTATCACATTTTATATAATACATCAAGGATATCTGGTACTGATAGTGTGTATCACATTTTATATTATACATCAAGGATATCTGGAACTAATAGTGAGTATAACATTTTATATTATACATCAAGGATATCTGGTACTGATAGTGAGTATAACATTTTATATAATACATCAAGGATATCTGGTACTGATAGTGAGTATCACATTTTATATTATACATCAAGGATATCTGGTACTGATAGTGTGTATCACATTTTAAATAATACATCAAGGATATCTGGTACTGATAGTGAGTATCACATTTTATATAATATTTAAGGTTATCTGGTACTGATAGTGAGTATAACATTTTATATAATACATCAAGGATATCTGGTACTGAAAATGAGTATCACATTTTATATAATACATCAAGGATATCTGGTACTGATAGTGAGTATCACATTTTATATTATACATCAAGGATATCTGGTAATGATAGTGTGTATCACATTTTATATTATACATCAAGGATATCTGGTACTAATAGTGAGTATAACATTTTATATTATACATCAAGGATATCTGGTACTGATAGTGAGTATAAAATTTTATATAATACATCAAGGATATCTGGTACTGATAGTGAGTATCACATTTTAAATAATACATCAAGGATATCTGGTACTGATAGTTAGTATCACATTTTATATAATATTTAAGGTTATCTGGTACTGATAGTGAGTATCACATTTTATATAATACATCAAGGATATCTGGTACTGAAAATGAGTATCACATTTTATATTATACATCAAGGATATCTGGTACTGATAGTGGGTATCACATTTTATATTATACATCAAGGATATCTGGTAATGATAGTGTGTATCACATTTTAAATGATACATCAAGGATATCTGGTACTGATAGTGAGTATCACATTTTACATTATACATCAAGGATATCTGGTACTGATAGTGAGTATAACATCTTATATAATACATCAAGGATATCTGGTACTGATAGTGAGTATCACATTTTATATTATACATCAAGGATATCTGGTACTGAAAATGAGTATCACATTTTATATAATACATCAAGGATATCTGGTACTGATAATGAGTATCACATTTTATATTATACATCAAGGATATCTGGTAATGATAGTGTGTATCACATTTTAAATAATACATCAAGGATATCTGGTACTGATAGTGAGTATCACATTTTATATTATACATCAGGGATATCTGGTAATGATAGTGTATATCACATTTTAAATAATACATCAAGGATATCTGGTACTGATAGTGAGTATCACATTTTATATAATACATCAAGGATATCTGGTACTGATAGTGAGTATCACATTTTATATAATACATCAAGGATATCTGGTAATGATAGTGTGTATCACATTTTAAATAATACATCAAGGATATCTGGTACTGATAGTGAGTATCACATTTTATATTATACATCAAGGATATCTGGTACTGATAGTGAGTATCACATTTTAAATAATACATCAAGAATATCTGGTACTGATAGTGAGTATCACATTTTATATTATACATCAAGGATATCTGGTACTGATAGTGGGTATCACATTTTATATTATACATCAAGGATATCTGGTAATGATAGTGTGTATCACATTTTAAATGATACATCAAGGATATCTGGTACTGATAGTGAGTATCACATTTTATATTATACATCAAGGATATCTGGTAATGATAGTGTGTATCACATTTTAAATGATACATCAAGGATATCTGGAACTGATAGTGAGTATCACATTTTACATTATACATCAAGGATATCTGGTACTGATAGTGAGTATAACATCTTATATAATACATCAAGGATATCTGGTACTGATAGTGAGTATCACATTTTATATTATACATCAAGGATATCTGGTACTGAAAATGAGTATCACATTTTATATAATACATCAAGGATATCTGGTACTGATAGTGAGTATCACATTTTATATTATACATCAAGGATATCTGGTAATGATAGTGTGTATCACATTTTAAATAATACATCAAGGATATCTGGTACTGATAGTGAGTATCACATTTTATATTATACATCAGGGATATCTGGTAATGATAGTGTGTATCACATTTTAAATAATACATCAAGGATATCTGGTACTGATAGTGAGTATCACATTTTATATAATACATCAAGGATATCTGGTACTGATAGTGAGTATCACATTTTATATAATACATCAAGGATATCTGGTAATGATAGTGTGTATCACATTTTAAATAATACATCAAGGATATCTGGTACTGATAGTGAGTATCACATTTTATATTATACATCAAGGATATCTGGTACTGATAGTGAGTATCACATTTTAAATAATACATCAAGAATATCTGGTACTGATAGTGAGTATCACATTTTATATAATACATCAAGGATATCTGGTACTGATAGTGAGTATCACATTTTAAATAATACATCAAGGATATCTGGTACTGATAGTGAGTATTACATTTTATATAATACATCAAGGATATCTGGTACTGATAGTGTGTATCACATTTTATATTATACATCAAGGATATCTGGTACTGATAGTGTGTATCACATTTTATATTATACATCAAGGATATCTGGTACTGATAGTGAGTATCACATTTTATATAACATTTAAGGTTATCTGGTACTGATAGTGAGTATCACATTTTATATTATACATCAAGGATATCTGGTACTGATAGTGAGTATAACATTTTATATAATACATCAAGGATATCTGGTACTGAAAATGAGTATCACATTTTATATTATACATCAAGGATATCTGGTACTGTTAGTGAGTATCACATTTTATATTATACATCAAGGATATCTGGTAATGATAGTGTGTATCACATTTTAAATGATACATCAAGGATATCTGGTACTGATAGTGAGTATCACATTTTATATTATACATCAAGGATATCTGGTACTGATAGTGAGTATAACATTTTATATAATACATCAAGGATATCTGGTACTGATAGTGAGTATAACATTTTATATTATACATCAAGGATATCTGGTACTGAAAATGAGTATCACATTTTATATTATACATCAAGGATATCTGGTACTGATAGTGAGTATCACATTTTATATTATACATCAAGGATATCTGGTAATGATAGTGTGTATCACATTTTAAATAATACATCAAGGATATCTGGTACTGATAGTGAGTATCACATTTTATATAATATTTAAGGTTATCTGGTACTGATAGTGAGTATCACATTTTATATTATACATCAAGGATATCTGGTACTGATAGTGAGTATCACATTTTATATAATACATCAAGGATATCTGGTACTGAAAATGAGTATCACATTTTATATAATACATCAAGGATATCTGGTACTGATAGTGAGTATCACATTTTATATTATACATCAAGGATATCTGGGAATGATAGTGTGTATCACATTTTATATTATACATCAAGGATATCTGGTACTAATAGTGAGTAAAACATTTTATATTATACATCAAGGATATCTGGTACTGATAGTGAGTATCACATTTTATATTATACATCAAGGATATCTGGTACTGATAGTGTGTATCACATTTTAAATAATACATCAAGGATATCAGGTACTGATAGTGAGTATCACATTTTATATAATATTTAAGGTTATCTGGTACTGATAGTGAGTATCACATTTTATATTATACATCAAGAATAACTGGTACTGATAGTAAGTATCACATTTTATATTATTCATCAAGGATATCTGGTACTGATAGTAAGTATCACATTTTATATTATACATCAAGGATATCTGGTACTGATAGTGTGTATCACATTTTAAATAATACATCAAGAATATCTGGTACTCATAGTGAGTATCACATTTTATATTATACATCAAGGATATCTGGTAATGGTAGTGTGTATCACATTTTAAATGATACATCAAGGATATCTGGTACTGATAGTGAGTATCACATTTTATATTATTCATCAAGGATATCTGGTACTGATAGTGAGTATAACATTTTATATAATACATCAAGGATATCTGGTACTGATAGTGAGTATAACATTTTATATTATACATCAAGGATATCTGGTACTGAAAATGAGTATCACATTTTATATAATACATCAAGGATATCTGGTACTGATAGTGAGTATCACATTTTATATTATACATCAAGGATATCTGGTAATGATAGTGTGTATCACATTTTATATAATACATCAAGGATATCTGGTACTGATAGTGAGTATCACATTTTATATTATACATCAAGGATATCTGGTAATGATAGTGTGTATCACATTTTAAATAATACATCAAGGATATCTGGTACTGATAGTGAGTATCACATTTTAAATAATACATCAAAGATATCTGGTACTGATAGTGAGTATAACATTTTATATAATACATCAAGGATATCTGGTAATGATAGTGTGTATCACATTTTAAATAATACATCAAGGATATCTGGTACTGATAGTGAGTATCACATTTTATATTATACATCAAGGATATCTGGTACTGATAGTGAATATCACATTTTATATTATATATCAAGGATATCTGGCACTGATAGTGAGTATCACATTTTATATTATACATCAAGGATATCTGGTACTGATAGTGAGTATAACATTTTATATTATACATCAAGGATATCTGGTACTGATAGTGAGTATCACATGTTATATAATACATCAAGGATATCTGCTACTGATAGTGTGTATCACATTTTATATAATACATCAAGGATACCTGGTACTGATAGTGAGTATCACATTTTATATTATACATCAAGGATATCTGGTACTGATAGTGAGCATAACATTTTATATTATACATCAAGGATATCTGGTACTGATAGTGAGTATAACATTTTATATAATACATCAAGGATATCTGGTACTGATAGTGAGTATCACATTTTATATTATACATCAAGGATATCTGGTACTGATAGTGTGTATCACATTTTATATAATACATCAAGGATATCTGGTACTGATAGTGAGTATCACATTTTATATAATACATCAAGGATATCTGGTACTGATAGTGAGTATCACATGTTATATTATACATCAAAGATATCTGGTACTGATAGTGAGAATTACATTTTATATAATACATCAAGGATATCTGGTACTGATAGTGAGTATGACATTTTATATTATACATCAAGGATATCTGGTACTGATAGTGAGTATCACATTTTATATTATACATCAAGGATATCTGGTACTGATAGTGAGTATAACATTTTATATAATACATCAAGGATATCTGGTACTGATAGTGAGTATAACATTTTATATAATACATCAAGAATATCTGGTACTGATAGCGAGTATCACATTTTATATTATACATCAAGGATATCTGGTACTGATAGTGAGCATAACTTTTTATATTATACATCAAGGATATCTGGTACTGATAGTGAGTATAACATTTTATATAATACATCAAGGATATCTGGTACTGATAGTGAGTATAACATTTTATATTATACATCAAGGATATCTGGTACTGAAAATGAGTATCACATTTTATATAATACATCAAGGATATCTGGTACTGATAGTGAGTATCACATTTTATATTATACATCAAGGATATCTGGTAATGATAGTGTGTATCACATTTTATATAATACATCAAGGATATCTGGTACTGATAGTGAGTATCACATTTTATATTATACATCAAGGATATCTGGTAATGATAGTGTGTATCACATTTTAAATAATACATCAAGGATATCTGGTACTGATAGTGAGTATCACATTTTAAATAATACATCAAAGATATCTGGTACTGATAGTGAGTATCACATTTTATATTATTCATCAAGGATATCTGGTACTGATAGTGAGTATAACATTTTATATAATACATCAAGGATATCTGGTACTGATAGTGAGTATAACATTTTATATTATACATCAAGGATATCTGGTACTGAAAATGAGTATCACATTTTATATAATACATCAAGGATATCTGGTACTGATAGTGAGTATCACATTTTATATTATACATCAAGGATATCTGGTAATGATAGTGTGTATCACATTTTATATAATACATCAAGGATATCTGGTACTGATAGTGAGTATCACATTTTATATTATACATCAAGGATATCTGGTAATGATAGTGTGTATCACATTTTAAATAATACATCAAGGATATCTGGAACTGATAGTGAGTATCACATTTTAAATAATACATCAAAGATATCTGGTACTGATAGTGAGTATAACATTTTATATAATACATCAAGGATATCTGGTAATGATAGTGTGTATCACATTTTAAATAATACATCAAGGATATCTGGTACTGATAGTGAGTATCACATTTTATATTATACATCAAAGATATCTGGTACTGATAGTGAATATCACATTTTATATTATATATCAAGGATATCTGGCACTGATAGTGAGTATCACATTTTATATTATACATCAAGGATATCTGGTACTGATAGTGAGTATAACATTTTATATTATACATCAAGGATATCTGGTACTGATAGTGAGTATCACATGTTATATAATACATCAAGGATATCTGGTACTGATAGTGTGTATCACATTTTATATAATACATCAAGGATATCTGGTACTGATAGTGAGTATCACATTTTATATTATACATCAAGGATATCTGGTACTGATAGTGAGAATAACATTTTATATTATACATCAAGGATATCTGGTACTGATAGTGAGTATAACATTTTATATAATACATCAAGGATATCTGGTACTGATAGTGAGTATCACATTTTATATTATACATCAAGGATATCTGGTACTGATAGTGTGTATCACATTTTATATAATACATCAAGGATATCTGGTACTGATAGTGAGTATCACATTTTATATAATACATCAAGGATATCTGGTACTGATAGTGAGTATCACATGTTATATTATACATCAAAGATATCTGGTACTGATAGTGAGTATTACATTTTATATAATACATCAAGGATATCTGGTACTGATAGTGAGTATCACATTTTATATTATACATCAAGGATATCTGGTACTGATAGTGAGTATCACATTTTATATTATACATCAAGGATATCTGGTACTGATAGTGAGTATAACATTTTATATAATACATCAAGGATATCTGGTACTGATAGTGAGTATAACATTTTATATAATACATCAAGAATATCTGGTACTGATAGCGAGTATCACATTTTATATTATACATCAAGGATATCTGGTACTGATAGTGAGCATAACTTTTTATATTATACATCAAGGATATCTGGTACTGATAGTGAGTATAACATTTTATATAATACATCAAGGATATCTGGTACTGATAGTGAGTATAACATTTTATATAATACGTCAATAATATCTGGTACTGATAGTGAGTATCACATTTTAAATTATACATCAAGGATATATGGTACTGATAGTGAGCATAACTTTTTATATTATACATCAAGGATATCTGGTACTGATAGTGAGTATAACATTTTATATAATACATCAAGGATATCTGGTACTTATAGTGAGTATAAAATTTTATATAATACATCAAGAATATCTGGTACTGATAGTGAGTATCACATTTTATATTATACATCAAGGATATCTGGTACTGATAGTGTGTATCACATTTTAAATAATACATCAAGAATATCTGGTACTGATAGTGAGTATCACATTTTATATGATACATCGAGGATATCTGGTACTGATAGTGAGAATCACATTTTAAATAATACATCAAGGATATCTGGTACTGATAGTGAGTATCACATTTTATATAATCCATCAAGGATATCTGGTACTGATAGTGAGTATAACATTTTATATTATACATCAAGGATATCTGGTACTGATAGTGAGTATAACATTTTATATAATACATCAAGGATATCTGGAACTGATAGTGAGTATAACATTTTATATAATACATCAAGAATATCTGGTACTGATAGTGAGTATCACATTTTATATTATACATCAAGGATATCTGGTACTGATAGTGTGTATCACATTTTATATTATACATCAAGGATATCTGGAACTGATAGTGAGTATCACATTTTAAATAATACATCAAAGATATCTGGTACTGATAGTGAGTATAACATTTTATATAATACATCAAGGATATCTGGTAATGATAGTGTGTATCACATTTTAAATAATACATCAAGGATATCTGGTACTGATAGTGAGTATCACATTTTATATTATACATCAAGGATATCTGGTACTGATAGTGAATATCACATTTTATATTATATATCAAGGATATCTGGCACTGATAGTGAGTATCACATTTTATATTATACATCAAGGATATCTGGTACTGATAGTGAGTATAACATTTTATATTATACATCAAGGATATCTGGTACTGATAGTGAGTATCACATGTTATATAATACATCAATGATATCTGGTACTGATAGTGTGTATCACATTTTATATAATACATCAAGGATATCTGGTACTGATAGTGAGTATCACATTTTATATTATACATCAAGGATATCTGGTACTGATAGTGAGAATAACATTTTATATTATACATCAAGGATATCTGGTACTGATAGTGAGTATAACATTTTATATAATACATCAAGGATATCTGGTACTGATAGTGAGTATCACATTTTATATTATACATCAAGGATATCTGGTACTGATAGTGTGTATCACATTTTATATAATACATCAAGGATATCTGGTACTGATAGTGAGTATCACATTTTATATAATACATCAAGGATATCTGGTACTGATAGTGAGTATCACATGTTATATTATACATCAAAGATATCTGGTACTGATAGTGAGTATTACATTTTATATAATACATCAAGGATATCTGGTACTGATAGTGAGTATCACATTTTATATTATACATCAAGGATATCTGGTACTGATAGTGAGTATCACATTTTATATTATACATCAAGGATATCTGGTACTGATAGTGAGTATAACATTTTATATAATACATCAAGGATATCTGGTACTGATAGTGAGTATAACATTTTATATAATACATCAAGAATATCTGGTACTGATAGCGAGTATCACATTTTATATTATACATCAAGGATATCTGGTACTGATAGTGAGCATAACTTTTTATATTATACATCAAGGATATCTGGTACTGATAGTGAGTATAACATTTTATATAATACATCAAGGATATCTGGTACTGATAGTGAGTATAACATTTTATATAATACATCAATAATATCTGGTACTGATAGTGAGTATCACATTTTAAATTATACATGAAGGATATATGGTACTGATAGTGAGCATAACTTTTTATATTATACATCAAGGATATCTGGTACTGATAGTGAGTATAACATTTTATATAATACATCAAGGATATCTGGTACTTATAGTGAGTATAAAATTTTATATAATACATCAAGAATATCTGGTACTGATAGTGAGTATCACATTTTATATTATACATCAAGGATATCTGGTACTGATAGTGTGTATCACATTTTAAATAATACATCAAGAATATCTGGTACTGATAGTGAGTATCACATTTTATATGATACATCGAGGATATCTGGTACTGATAGTGAGAATCACATTTTAAATAATACATCAAGGATATCTGGTACTGATAGTGAGTATCACATTTTATATAATCCATCAAGGATATCTGGTACTGATAGTGAGTATAACATTTTATATTATACATCAAGGATATCTGGTACTGATAGTGAGTATAACATTTTATATAATACATCAAGGATATCTGGAACTGATAGTGAGTATAACATTTTATATAATACATCAAGAATATCTGGTACTGATAGTGAGTATCACATTTTATATTATACATCAAGGATATCTGGTACTGATAGTGAGTATCACATTTTATATTATACATCAAGGATATCTGGAACTGATAATGAGTATAACATTTTATATAATACATCAAGGATATCTGGCACTGATAGTGAGTATAACATTTTATATAATACATCAAGAATATCTGGTACTGATAGTGAGTATCACATTTTATATGATACATCAGAGATATCTGGTAATGATAGTGTGTATCACATTTTAAATAATACATCAAGGATATCTGGTACTGATAGTGAGTATCACATTTTATATAATACATCAAGGATATCTGGTACTGATAGTGAGTATCACATTTTATATAATACATCAAGGATATCTGGTAATGATAGTGTGTATCACATTTTAAATAATACATCAAGGATATCTGGTACTGATAGTGAGTATCACATTTTATATTATACATCAAGGATATCTGGTACTGATAGTGAGTATCACATTTTAAATAATACATCAAGAATATCTGGTACTGATAGTGAGTATCACATTTTATATAATACATCAAGGATATCTGGTACTGATAGTGAGTATCACATTTTAAATAATACATCAAGGATATCTGGTACTGATAGTGAGTATTACATTTTATATAATACATCAAGGATATCTGGTACTGATAGTGTGTATCACATTTTATATTATACATCAAGGATATCTGGTACTGATAGTGTGTATCACATTTTATATTATACATCAAGGATATCTGGTACTGATAGTGAGTATCACATTTTATATAACATTTAAGGTTATCTGGTACTGATAGTGAGTATCACATTTTATATTATACATCAAGGATATCTGGTACTGATAGTGAGTATAACATTTTATATAATACATCAAGGATATCTGGTACTGAAAATGAGTATCACATTTTATATTATACATCAAGGATATCTGGTACTGTTAGTGAGTATCACATTTTATATTATACATCAAGGATATCTGGTAATGATAGTGTGTATCACATTTTAAATGATACATCAAGGATATCTGGTACTGATAGTGAGTATCACATTTTATATTATACATCAAGGATATCTGGTACTGATAGTGAGTATAACATTTTATATAATACATCAAGGATATCTGGTACTGATAGTGAGTATAACATTTTATATTATACATCAAGGATATCTGGTACTGAAAATGAGTATCACATTTTATATAATACATCAAGGATATCTGGTACTGATAGTGAGTATAACATTTTATATAATACATCAAGAATATCTGGTACTGATAGTGAGTATCACATTTTATATTATACATCAGGGATATCTGGTAATGATAGTGTGTATCACATTTTAAATAATACATCAAGGATATCTGGTACTGATAGTGAGTACCACATTTTATATAATACATCAAGGATATCTGGTACTGATAGTGAGTATCACATTTTATATTATACATCAAGGATATCTGGTAATGATAGTGTGTATCACATTTTAAATAATACATCAAGGGTATCTGGTACTGATAGTGAGTATCACATTTTATATTATACATCAAGGATATCTGGTACTGATAGTGAGTATCACATTTTAAATAATACATCAAGAATATCTGGTACTGATAGTTAGTATCACATTTTATATAATACATCAAGGATATCTGATACTGATAGTGAGTATCACATTTTAAATAATACATCAAGGATATCTGGTACTGATAGTGAGTATTACATTTTATATAATACATCAAGGATATCTGGTACTGATAGTGAGTATAACATTTTATATAATACATCAAGAATATCTGGTACTGATAGTGAGTATCACATTTTATATTATACATCAAGGATATCTGGTACTGATAGTGTGTATCACATTTTAAATAATACATCAAGAATATCTGGTACTGATAGTGAGTATCACATTTTATATGATACATCGAGGATATCTGGTACTGATAGTGAGAATCACATTTTAAATAATACATCAAGGATATCTGGTACTGATAGTGAGTATCACATTTTATATAATACATCAAGGATATCTGGTACTGATAGTGAGTATAACATTTTATATTATACATCAAGGATATCTGGTACTGATAGTGAGTATAACATTTTATATAATACATCAAGGATATCTGGAACTGATAGTGAGTATAACATTTTATATAATACATCAAGAATATCTGGTACTGATAGTGAGTATCACATTTTATATTATACATCAAGGATATCTGGTACTGATAGTGAGTATCACATTTTATATTATACATCAAGGATATCTGGAACTGATAGTGAGTATAACATTTTATATAATACATCAAGGATATCTGGCACTGATAGTGAGTATAACATTTTATATAATACATCAAGAATATCTGGTACTGATAGTGAGTATCACATTTTATATGATACATCAGGGATATCTGGTAATGATAGTGTGTATCACATTTTAAATAATACATCAAGGATATCTGGTACTGATAGTGAGTATCACATTTTATATAATACATCAACGATATCTGGTACTGATAGTGAGTATCACATTTTATATAATACATCAAGGATATCTGGTAATGATAGTGTGTATCACATTTTAAATAATACATCAAGGATATCTGGTACTGATAGTGAGTATCACATTTTATATTATACATCAAGGATATCTGGTACTGATAGTGAGTATCACATTTTAAATAATACATCAAGAATATCTGGTACTGATAGTGAGTATCACATTTTATATAATACATCAAGGATATCTGGTACTGATAGTGAGTATCACATTTTAAATAATACATCAAGGATATCTGGTACTGATAGTGAGTATTACATTTTATATAATACATCAAGGATATCTGGTACTGATAGTGTGTATCACATTTTATATTATACATCAAGGATATCTGGTACTGATAGTGTGTATCACATTTTATATTATACATCAAGGATATCTGGTACTGATAGTGAGTATCACATTTTATATAACATTTAAGGTTATCTGGTACTGATAGTGAGTATCACATTTTATATTATACATCAAGGATATCTGGTACTGATAGTGAGTATAACATTTTATATAATACATCAAGGATATCTGGTACTGAAAATGAGTATCACATTTTATATTATACATCAAGGATATCTGGTACTGTTAGTGAGTATCACATTTTATATTATACATCAAGGATATCTGGTAATGATAGTGTGTATCACATTTTAAATGATACATCAAGGATATCTGGTACTGATAGTGAGTATCACATTTTATATTATACATCAAGGATATCTGGTACTGATAGTGAGTATAACATTTTATATAATACATCAAGGATATCTGGTACTGATAGTGAGTATAACATTTTATATTATACATCAAGGATATCTGGTACTGAAAATGAGTATCACATTTTATATAATACATCAAGGATATCTGGTACTGATAGTGAGTATAACATTTTATATAATACATCAAGAATATCTGGTACTGATAGTGAGTATCACATTTTATATTATACATCAGGGATATCTGGTAATGATAGTGTGTATCACATTTTAAATAATACATCAAGGATATCTGGTACTGATAGTGAGTACCACATTTTATATAATACATCAAGGATATCTGGTACTGATAGTGAGTATCACATTTTATATAATACATCAAGGATATCTGGTAATGATAGTGTGTATCACATTTTAAATAATACATCAAGGGTATCTGGTACTGATAGTGAGTATCACATTTTATATTATACATCAAGGATATCTGGTACTGATAGTGAGTATCACATTTTAAATAATACATCAAGAATATCTGGTACTGATAGTTAGTATCACATTTTATATAATACATCAAGGATATCTGATACTGATAGTGAGTATCACATTTTAAATAATACATCAAGGATATCTGGTACTGATAGTGAGTATTACATTTTATATAATACATCAAGGATATCTGGTACTGATAGTGTGTATCACATTTTATATTATACATCAAGGATATCTGGTACTGATAGTGTGTATCACATTTTATATTATACATCAAGGATATCTGGGACTGATAGTGAGTATCACATTTTATATAACATTTAAGGTTATCTGGTACTGATAGTGAGTATCACATTTTATATTATACATCAAGGATATCTGGTACTGATAGTGAGTATAACATTTTATATAATACATCAAGGATATCTGGTACTGAAAATGAGTATCACATTTTATATTATACATCAAGGATATCTGGTACTGTTAGTGAGTATCACATTTTATATTATACATCAAGGATATCTGGTAATGATAGTGTGTATCACATTTTAAATGATACATCAAGGATATCTGGTACTGATAGTGAGTATCACATTTTATATTATACATCAAGGATATCTGGTACTGATAGTGAGTATAACATTTTATATAATACATCAAGGATATCTGGTACTGATAGTGAGTATAACATTTTATATTATACATCAAGGATATCTGGTACTGAAAATGAGTATCACATTTTATATAATACATCAAGGATATCTGGTACTGATAGTGAGTATCACATTTTATATTATACATCAAGGATATCTGGTAATGATAGTGTGTATCACATTTTAAATAATACATCAAGGATATCTGGTACTGATAGTGAGTATCACATTTTATATAATATTTAAGGTTATCTGGTACTGATAGTGAGTATCACATTTTATATTATACATCAAGGATATCTGGTACTGATAGTGAGTATCATATTTTATATAATACATCAAGGATATCTGGTACTGAAAATGAGTATCACATTTTATATAATACATCAAGGATATCTGGTACTGATAGTGAGTATCACATTTTATATTATACATCAAGGATATCTGGGAATGATAGTGTGTATCACATTTTATATTATACATCAAGGATATCTGGTACTAATAGTGAGTATAACATTTTATATTATACATCAAGGATATCTGGTACTGATAGTGAGTATAAAATTTTATATAATACATCAAGGATATCTGGTACTGATAGTGAGTATCACATTTTATATTATACATCAAGGATATCTGGTACTGATAGTGTGTATCACATTTTAAATAATACATCAAGGATATCAGGTACTGATAGTGAGTATCACATTTTATATAATATTTAAGGTTATCTGGTACTGATAGTGAGTATCACATTTATATTATACATCAAGGATATCTGGTACTGATAGTGAGTATCACATTTTATATTATACATCAAGGATATCTGGTACTGATAGTGAGTATCACATTTTATATTATACATCAAGGATATCTGGTACTGAAAATGAGTATCACATTTTATATTATACATCAAGGATATCTGGTACTGATAGTGAGTATCACATTTTATATTATACATCAAGGATATCTGGTACTGATAGTGAGTATCACATTTTATATTATACATCAAGGATATCTGGTACTGAAAATGAGTATCACATTTTATATTATACATCAAGGATATCTGGTACTGAAAATGAGTATCACATTTTATATTATACATCAAGGATATCTGGTACTGATAGTGAGTATCACATTTTATATTATACATCAAGGATATCTGGTAATGGTAGTGTGTATCACATTTTAAATGATACATCAAGGATATCTGGTACTGATAGTGAGTATCACATTTTATATTATTCAGCAAGGATATCTGGTACTGATAGTGAGTATAACATTTTATATAATACATCAAGGATATCTGGTACTGATAGTGAGTATAACATTTTATATTATACATCAAGGATATCTGGTACTGAAAATGAGTATCACATTTTATATAATACATCAAGGATATCTGGTACTGATAGTGAGTATCACATTTTATATTATACATCAAGGATATCTGGTAATGATAGTGTGTATCACATTTTATATAATACATGAAGGATATCTGGTACTGATAGTGAGTATCACATTTTATATTATACATCAAGGATATCTGGTAATGATAGTGTGTATCACATTTTAAATAATACATCAAGGATATCTGGTACTGATAGTGAGTATAACATTTTATATAATACATCAAGGATATCTGGTACTGATAGTGAGTATCACATTTTATATTATACATCAAAGATATCTGGTACTGATAGTGAATATCACATTTTAAATAATACATCAAGAATATCTGGTACTGATAGTGAGTATCACATTTTATATAATACATCAAGGATATCTGGTACTGATAGTGAGTATCACATTTTAAATAATATATCAAGGATATCTGGTACTGATAGTGAGTATCACATTTTATATTATACATCAAAGATATCTGGTACTGATAGTGAATATCACATTTTAAATAATACATCAAGAATATCTGGTACTGATAGTGAGTATCACATTTTATATAATACATCAAGGATATCTGGTACTGATAGTGAGTATCACATTTTAAATAATACATCAAGGATATCTAGTACTGATAGTGAGTATTACATTTATATAATACATCAAGGATATCTGGTACTGATAGTGTGTATCACATTTTATATTATACATCAAGGATATCTGGTACTGATAGTGTGTACCACATTTTATATTATACATCAAGGATATCTGATTTTGATAGTGAGTATCACATTTTATATTATACATCAAGGATATCTGGTACTGATAGTGAGTATAACATTTTATATTATACATCAAGGATATCTGGTACTGATAGTGAGTATCACATGTTATATAATACATCAAGGATATCTGGTACTGATAGTGTGTATCACATTTTATATAATACATCAAGGATATCTGGTACTGATAGTGAGTATCACATTTTATATTATACATCAAGGATATCTGGTACTGATAGTGAGCATAACATTTTATATTATACATCAAGGATATCTGGTACTGATAGTGAGTATAACATTTTATATAATACATCAAGGATATCTGGTACTGATAGTGAGTATCACATTTTATATTATACATCATGGATATCTGGTACTGATAGTGAGTATCACATGTTATATTATACATCAAGGATATCTGGTACTGATAGTGTGTATCACATTTTATATAATACATCAAGGATATCTGGTACTGATAGTGAGTATCACATGTTATATTATACATCAAAGATATCTGGTACTGATAGTGAGTATCACATTTTATATAATACATCAAGGATATCTGGTACTGATAGTGAGTATCACATGTTATATTATACATCAAAGATATCTGGTACTGATAGTGAGTATTACATTTTATATAATACATCAAGGATATCTGGTACTGATAGTGAGTAGCACATTTTATATTATACATCAAGGATATCTGGTACTGATAGTGAGTATCACATTTTATATTATACATCAATGATATCTGGTACTGATAGTGAGTATAACATTTTATATAATACATCAAGGATATCTGGTACTGATAGTGAGTATAACATTTTATATAATACATCAAGAATATCTGGTACTGATAGCGAGTATCACATTTTATATTATACATCAAGGATATCTGGTATTGATAGTGAGCATAACTTTTTATATTATACATCAAGGATATCTGGTACTGATAGTGAGTATAACATTTTATATAATACATCAAGGATATCTGGTACTGATAGTGAGTATAACATTTTATATAATACATCAAGAATATCTGGTACTGATAGTGAGCATAACTTTTTATATTATACATCAAGGATATCTGGTACTGATAGTGAGTATAACATTTTATATAATACATCAAGGATATCTGGTACTTATAGTGAGTATAACATTTTATATAATACATCAAGAATATCTGGTACTGATAGTGAGTATCACATTTTATATTATACATCAAGGATATCTGGTACTGATAGTGTGTATCACATTTTAAATAATACATCAAGAATATCTGGTACTGATAGTGAGTATCACATTTTATATGATACATCGAGGATATCTGGTACTGATAGTGAGTATCACATTTTAAATAATACATCAAGGATATCTGGTACTGATAGTGAGTATCACATTTTATATAATACATCAAGGATATCTGGTACTGATAGTGAGTATAACATTTTATATTATACATCAAGGATATCTGGTACTGATAGTGAGTATAACATTTTATATAATACATCAAGGATATCTGGAACTGATAGTGAGTATAACATTTTATATAATACATCAAGAATATCTGGTACTGATAGTTAGTATCACATTTTATATTATACATCAAGGATATCTGGTACTGATAGTGAGTATCACATTTTATATTATACATCAAGGATATCTGGTACTGATAGTGAGCATAACTTTTTATATTATACATCAAGGATATCTGGTACTGATAGTGAGTATAACATTTTATATAATACATCAAGGATATCTGGTACTTATAGTGAGTATAACATTTTATATAATACATCAAGAATATCTGGTACTGATAGTGAGTATCACATTTTATATTATACATCAAGGATATCTGGTACTGATAGTGTGTATCACATTTTAAATAATACATCAAGAATATCTGGTACTGATAGTGAGTATCACATTTTATATGATACATCGAGGATATCTGGTACTGATAGTGAGTATCACATTTTAAATAATACATCAAGGATATCTGGTACTGATAGTGAGTATCACATTTTATATAATACATCAAGGATATCTGGTACTGATAGTGAGTATAACATTTTATATTATACATCAAGGATATCTGGTACTGATAGTGAGTATAACATTTTATATAATACATCAATGATATCTGGAACTGATAGTGAGTATAACATTTTATATAATACATCAAGAATATCTGGTACTGATAGTTAGTATCACATTTTATATTATACATCAAGGATATCTGGTACTGATAGTGAGTATCACATTTTATATTATACATCAAGGATATCTGGTACTGATAGTGAGTATAACATTTTATATAATACATCAAGGATATCTGGTACTGATAGTGAGTATAACATTTTATATAATACATCAAGAATATCTGGTACTTATAGTGAGTATCACATTTTATATGATACATCGAGGATTTCTGGTACTGATAGTGAGTATCACATTTTAAATAATACATCAAGGATATCTGGTACTGATAGTGAGTATCACATTTTTTATAATACATCAAGGATATCTGGTACTGATAGTGAGTATCACATTTTATATTATACATCGAGGATATCTGGTACTGATAGTGAGTATAACATTTTATATAATACATCAAGGATATCTGGTAGTTATAGTGTGTATCACATTTTATATTATACATCGAGGATATCTGGTACTGATAGTGAGTATAACATTTTATATAATACATCAAGGATATCTGGTACTGATAGTGAGTATAATCTGACTGGGTGAGACATCATGCTACATGTCTGCGACATGATGCCCCAATGTTAGACATCACTATAAACTACCACATTGCAGACATCGTAGCGATCTTACTGAAAACGTGTTGAAGCTAAGTGAAAAATCCAATTTACAGCAAGATCACCACTTTATTTAGCGGTGGTTACAATTTACAATTTAGAGTTTTAGACTGTCATCGAAATAATTTTCTCAGATTCATTTTATCTGTATCTTGGTGTTTGTTAAGGTAAAGACCGGCGTGGAATGGCTTTTATTTGCATCATGAGTTACCTTTTTCGTGTATCGTGGAATATTGTGACCTTTTCTTGCTAGATAAGTGCAAACAACATAGCAGTTGATTCTTGACATTATTTCAAAATAATTAAGATTAGTATAAATTATTACGCATTTACATGTTAACAAGAGTAGTGGTCGAGGACCAGTCTTAAGCATACTGCGGACTATTTCTTCGTTCGTTCTTTAGGTATCCATTAGTCTAACGGCTTTTTACCATTTGCATTAATTTAAAACTATGTGCAGGACACAATTCACACCCTGTAAATTGCCTTTTCAGTCACTGTTTATGAAAACGTCAATGTCTTTCAACGTCATGTAAACTTATCACTGACATTTTAAGTATAGACACAACGTTTACGCTTTATCTTAAAGAAGAAAGTGTACAGTGGATGATCGCTGTTTAAAAGCTATATCAATGTTTACAACAGTTTGACTTCAACTCTCATTTTCGTTCAGAAATATGAGAACAAGAATATGTGATTACTCTTTTGGAATTAGAGGCGCTTGAACGTCTAGTGTGCAAATAATCTTGCAGTAGATTCGATAAGTGCTTGTGCAAGACATTTCTGAAGTTGGACATATGCAAATATTAAAATGCAGTATTTGGCATGACAGAAGGTTGTTTGGAAAATATTAATTCGTTGCTGCAACAATGTTAAAACTGCATACATATTATATTTGTTTTATTTTTTTGCTAATAAAAAACTTTAATTTTAATGCAAATATTTGAAAGTAATGACATCTAATTTGGAAAGATACTGACAAAACATTTTTAATAAAGAAAACAGGAAAGAAAAAATAATGTTACCGAAACGCATCAAACGACCAAAGCAAATCCCGCAACTACAGTATATAGTATCACGGTACCAATTGTTTTTCCATAGACCTCAATGCTAATATTTGGAGAGATAAATATATTTTCTATCCTAATTTAGCGTGCATCTCACACACTGTTATAGAGAACAATGTTAGATTGTCAATTTGATGATGACAAAACTAGGTACTCCATTGCATTTAAGAGAGATAACTCTGCTGGAACTAGACAGGGGTATGAGTTATCTAGTCACAACATACCTATTTTCAGTCATGTCTATGACATTTTCAAAAAATCATAAAAAATACAAAATATTATCTGTATAGGAATTAACATAAACTCACATGTTGCCAAGAGGCTAAACTATTTGTTAAGCCTAACAGAAAGTACAACTCTTACATAATCCACCAATCATAGCTTGTGTTGTTATTTAATTCTGATTGGTATGGACCCTACACTTTACGCTCCACCCACATGGACTTGTGCAATTGGTACCGTTATACCATATGCGATACCATTATTCTTCAGAGAATTCAATAAAACAGGATGAATAGCGTCCAGCATGATCTGGCTGATTCATGCTGGTCTTACGTGTATCTCTGTCGCAATAATGTTATCACCTTTTTCGCAAACATTTAATGTATGAAATATACAGGTTTTATCAGTCTTATAAAATGTATATTTAAACAAGAGTGCGTACAACCGTTCGTATGTCTGACAAAAATTCAGTCACAAAGATGTGCACTAGCTAATGTTATGCAAAATTATCAGGCGATGCTTCAATAGGTTATTGGAAACTTGTTCTATTTTATAACCAAATGTCTTGCTGATAAGATGCTTTTTTGGCCTGTTCAATTAGAGACTTACAGTGTTTACTCATCGTTGGTATGGAACTAATGAGAAATTAGCCGGGATTCACTTTTAGTATAGGCCGCCATAACCAATATTTCTACAAATTTAAACCAAACATAATTGGGCAGGTGTAGACATCAAGTGATAAACAATATAGTTTACTAGTTCTACAAAAGTGGTCATATCATGGAAATAAAGACCATCTCAACTAAAATTTGATTTGACGCCTTTCTAAACATATTACTGGAAATTTTCAACTACGACCATTCACATAAGACAAAAGTTTATATATGATTGCTAAAACAAGTTACACCATTGGCAAGGAAACGAATCTAACTCGAACGTGCTCAGACCTGCTCTAAATAAACAGAAAAACGGAAGACAGACTTAACTGAGTTGAAGCCACATTATGTAGGTAGGTCACATCAAATAAAACACTGGATACAGTACGATTTTAATTGGTATTCGAAAACTTATAAAAGGGGCACAACTGGCATTTGACCTAAAATATCAATATTTTACTAAATCTTAAGTAGCAGAAATTAAAACTGAAATACATGTATCCATATCGAAATAAATGACAATGCTTTTGGTATATATATATATATATATATATATATATATATATATATATATATATATATATATATATATATATATATATATAGCACTGTGTATAGATCAATATCCGTTTTTACAGCATATAAAAGGATGGATGTGGTCGCAACTATGGTAGCTGACGCCAATTTCAGTAGCAATCATATCAATAACGCCACAGTTATCATTTGAATTTGTTGTTTGCAAAGCCCTTGAAACCCAAAAGATAGAAACTTCTTCTCCCTTCCAGCTCACCCAGTGTCCGTCGTTTATTTCGTCCGAGACACCAATATATACATAGTCTGTGGAATATAATAATAATAATAATAATAATAATAATAATAATAATAATAATAATAATAATAATTATTATTATTATTATTATTATTATTATTATTATTATTATTATTATTATTATAACAAAAAATAAAATTAATAAAAATAATAATAAAGATAGTAATAACATTAATAATATTAAATGCATGAATGCCTTAAATCACGTGTATGTATGTATGTATGTATGTATGTATGTATGTATGTATGTATGTATGTATGTATGTATGTATGTATGTATGTATGTATGTATGTATGTATGTCGCATTAAAAGTCATCAAATGCGGCTTCAGCGTGCTT
Organism: Unio delphinus; assembly: GCA_029339505.1. Lineage (NCBI taxonomy): Eukaryota > Metazoa > Mollusca > Bivalvia > Unionida > Unionidae > Unio > Unio delphinus. The sequence goes on from JAQISU010000144.1 coordinate 797,290, forward strand.
CACACGCACCAGCACGACCTCTTCTGCCAGTGCGTGAATGACGGTTCAGTTCCTTAGGACATTAGAGACGCCAACATCGCAACTTTGTAGAAGCTCAAAGGGGACAGAAGTGACTGCAACAATTAAAATGGCATATCCCTTATTTATATCGTTGGTAAAGTCTTCGCACACGTCATCCTGAACAGACAGGATACGCTAGCAAAATGAGTGTATTCAGAGTCGCAATGCGGTCCACAATCGACATGATCATCTCAGTCTGGTAACATAAGAAAAATGTAGAGAACAACAAAGAAACGTTCTTCATGGCGTTAATAGACCTCAACAAGGCGTTCGATATGGCCAACATAAATGGACTCTTCACAATCCTGGCGAAGGTTAGATGCCCTCAAAAGCTCTAAGCATGATCTAGTCCTTCCACGATGATATGAAAGGCACAGTACAGTGCGATAACTCAACGTTCGAGAACTTTAACGTCTGCACCGGAGTGAAACAGGATTGTGTCATAGCCCCCACGATATTCGGCATCTTCTCCGGTGTCCTGCTCAAGCACGCCTGTGCGACGTCAACAAAAAGGGTCTAACTGCACATGCGATCAAACGGCAAACTGTTCAACCTGGCCACTACTAGAGTCAGAACGTAAAGTGCGTGAAGCAACCATCTGGGACATGATCTTCGCAGACAATGTTACCCTAGCCACTCGCACGGAAGCTGAGCAACATCACCTGATGGTTCACCTTGCTGAAGCATGCGGTGTGTTTGGGCTCACCATCAGCCGAAATAAAACATACGTTATGACGCAGAGCATAACCCTCCCAAGCTACATTATCAACAACTACGATCACCTGGAGCTAGCAACAAACAACGAGGGGCTTGAACGTGCTAAGATTTCCAGTTTGGCCACACTGTTCCACCAACATCGTATTAGACGGTAGGGCCATGCATATCGGATGGATGACGGATAACAGATCCCCAAATACTTTCTTTATACGGAACTTGCCTTTGGTAAAAGGTCGATCGGATGTCCACATCTCTTCTTCAAGGATGTCTGCGACTGGGACATGAAAGCCCATGTCATCGATGTAAACACCTGAGAAAAGCTTCTTCTGGACACGCCCACATAGGGACATGTTCTGATCACTTGGGGCAAAGCCCGCAAGGACACAATATGCTTGCAAGCTTATGAAAAGCAATCTTGGAGGAAGATGAAGCAGCTCCAACACAAACCAGACTCAACTGTCAAGTGCAGCAAGGACTGCCACTCCCGTGTTGGGCTACATGGCCACTACAGACGCTGCACAACCACCAGCCAGCGTATCTCTCATGGGCGATCTTCTATCGTCTAGAAACTAACGGATGCCATACATGTATGTATGTATGTATGTATGTATGTATGTATGTATGTATGTATGTATGTATGTATGTATGTATGTATGTATGTATGTATGTATGTATGTATGTATGTATGTATGTATGTATGTATGTACGTACGTACGTGCGTACGTACGTATGTATGTATGTAGGTATGTATGTATGTTGGTATGAATGTATGTATGTAGGTATGAATGTATGTATGTATGTATGTATGTATGTATGTATGTTGGTATGAATGTATGTATGTAGGTATGACTGTATGTATGTATGCATACGGGAACACACTAATTATAGAGAAAGAAAAGATTCTTCAAAGATGTGTTAAACCCTATACAGCGTGCTCCTTAGTCATCAAAAGTGAAGCCACCAGTCGTCTCCCCCAATTACTCATCAACGAAGCACTCGTCGACCATCGAACCTAGCTGGCGACACAGAAAGTGATACGTCTGCTCTCCAGTGGCAAAGCACCTGGTTCAGACCTCCATCCCAGTTGAAAGGAAGAAGGCATGAAGCACATTCCTGATCGAAAGGCTCCAGCAACTGTTTTAACTGATGTTCACACAGGAATTCAGAGACGCTTCCATAATCCAGATGTATAAGCGTAAACGGAACGCGAGGCCTGCGACAACCACCAGGGTATATCCTTACTCTCAATAGTAGGAAAGATACTTGTCAGAATATTACTGAATCTCCTCATTATGCACATTGAGCAGGTAAAACTGTCATTCAGCCAGTGTGAATTCCGCAAAGAATGTAAGACCATCGACATAGTACTTGCTACAATGTCAAGAGCTAACACCGACCTTTTCTCCATATACGTATACTTGACAATTGCATTTGAAACTGTTAGCAAAGAAGGCCAGTGGAAGGCAATGGACAAGTACGGATGCTCAAGAAAATGTATGTCCATGGTGTAGCATTTCAGCTATTACATGCAGTGACGAATCCAGGGCAATACAGAGACAGCTCAGCCATTCCCAGTAACCAATGTATTCAAGCAGGGTTGTGTTCTGGCACCGACACTGTTCAGTCTATTCTTCTCCGCCATCACATTAATGGTTTCAGGGATAGAGAGGATGCAGTCGGCACCGTCCAGATTGGAAAATATTTAATACCATGAGGCTTTAAGCAAAATCGAAGGTCATGACATATACCATCAGGGATGTCTTTTTTGATGATGATGATGCCCTCAATGCTGTCTCTAAAGCAGACCTGAAATGAAGCATTGACAACTTCTCCAGCTCCTGCACAAGCTTTGGTCTCACCATCAGTACGAAGAAAAATTAAGTCCTGCATCATCTGACCCTTGAAAAACCCTATGTTGAGCTCAACATCACCTTCAAGGGCCAAAACATTCAAAGTAGTGAACCGCTTTACCTACTTTGGCAGCAACATGTCACAGAGCGTCACTATTGACGATGAAGTGAACCTTCGTATTGCCAAAGCCAGCGCAACGTTCTGCAGATTATATATCAAAGTCTGGAGTAGAAGAGGCATCAGCATCCAAACCAAACTAAATATCTACAAGGCAGTTGTGCTCCCCACACTACTTTACGCACGCAAAACGTGGACGATGTACCAACGTCACGCCAGGACGCTGACCCACTTTCACAACATAAGTATTATAAAAATCCTCAATAGCAAGTGGCATGACAAGGTTACAGACTGAGGTACTCGCCAATGAATGTCTCCCCAGCAGCCACACCAACCTCATGCAGTGCCAGCTACGGTTTGCGAAACATGTACACATGCCAGATCATAGACCGCCTAAGAAACTTGTCTATGGAAAGCTACAACAAAGACATCGATCCCACGGTAGTCAGAAGAAACGTTTCAAAGACAATTTGAAAGCTTCATTGAAAGCGTTCAATATCAACCCTGATTTCTAGCAGCAAACATCAAGCGATTGACTCACTTGGCATTCCTGCATGCTCAAAGTCTCAAAGTTGTGCGGATCCAGCAGGACAGCAGCTGCAGAGCTGAAGAGTCAAGCCAGAAAAGTACGACCCAACAACCCTTCTGCACATGTCTCACTAATTCCCTGTTCATTAGGCAAACAAACATTCCGTGCAAGAGTTGGCAACATCAGCCACCTGCGCACGCAAAGAACAGAACCCGCCTCTCCAATCCTCAGATGACTAGAGAAGTCCTCGTCTAATCGACGGAAAAACAACACTATGCATGTATCTATGTATGTATATTAGAATATTGGTCATCGATGAGCAAGGGGATTAATACAATTTACTCCCTTAAGCATTTGAAGAACAAGGGTTTTATGTCTGGACTCACAAATATTCTACACGTATGCACGCACACACACACACACACACACACACACACACACACATATATATATATATATATATATATATATATATATATATATATATATATATCACGTATCAAAATGTCGGCAACAAACAATGCAATCACACATGAAAAAGGCCTCTGTTTATTTCGGCGAACATTTAAACTATTTTGTCTCCATAACTGCAATAACACAATATGATCACAATTATAATGGTTCTTGGCATAATGAGGTCTGAAATATAGATATATAAAGACGATATGATATCAAATATGTCAGGCGTAACTAAAAATTATAAAGTAAACCCCGAGGTAACAACTTCTCTAGAACAAAAACGTGAAATAGTTTTCTATCGAATTAAATCAAAACCATGAAGCATTATGTTATAAAATATGCCGATTTACCATTAAAATATGAATACCATTAAATTCAGTATGAAATACAATCAAATTCACTACGTTTAATTGAAATAATTCTGACATATATATCGTTAAGTTTTATCCAACATCCGATAATCCACTGTTAAATATGGCTATGCATAAAAAAATGTTAAGGGACTTCAGAAGCTGGTAAACATTCTTTTTCATAACATATCTACACTGGACCAAAGATGCAGATGTGTCATCACATATGGATCTTGAAATAAAAACTATATAGCTCTTACATGTTTTCATAACATATGCAATCAACAGCATTGCAAGAAAGTTCAATACCAAGCGTCTCACTAACCCAGATAGTTATGCTGTTTGCGTTCGCATTGACTGTAATATAAAATAGATATTTATAGATTAAGTTGCTTTAGGTCACCTTGAACTCGTCGTTACTGTATCGTTTGGTCAGCACATGATTTTATTCTTTCGTAACACATTTAGGAACACTCAGCAATCATTACAATCTAGAAACATTTGGAGCATCAAACTATAGGTCAGGTTCTAACCCTCCCAAAAAGATGTAATACTTGGAACAAGCTTAAGTAATTAGCCGATGTACCAAAAGTGATGAAGACCATGAAATAAATTAAACGCCTCCAAGAACGTCACAGATGCAAGCAAAGGTCTAGCACGTGGCACATACCGGCTTTTGTTATAGTTACTCGATTTATTTTTGGGAATAGTCACATTATGTAATTTACTTAGTAAATGTTGAGAATTAAAATAGAGATCTTTAATGTGGTTAGGACATTTACTATTTATGCTGAATCTGTAATGAAACAAATTGTAACAATTGATGCTATGTAAGTGCTGCCTTCATGACAAATGTCATATTGTTTCAAATATTGTTTTTGAGAATAGTTTTATTTTAGATATGTTTGCATCCTTGCGTTGCATTCTCTAGTTCAATATTTCACGACAAAGAACATTAAATATCTTTCTTTAATTATCTATAAATTTTTCGATATCTATATATCTGACTGTCTGTCTATGCATATTAAACTTTTCATATTCCTCCCAAAGCTCAATGTCATTATAAAACTGTATATAGTCTGGCTTAATTAATTGCCCAATCAAAGTCGTCCACGTTCTGTGCATACTTTCAGAGGGGGGGGGGGGTAAATATTATTGATAATAAATTAGGGTATTCCTTGTAAATACTCAAAATATGCAAGTTTGCAGATTTGATGGAGCAAGGAGACAAAACATTGGACATAAGTCATGTTCAACCTGCCAGATGCATCTGTTATCGAAAAGTCATTTGCTTGGTTTCAAGATCGCGTTCGATGTCACATTTTCATTTACTTCCGTTTGTGACGTATCGCATGTGACATTATCACATGCCACTGAAGTTACAAATACTGCCAGCTAGTGGAATATTCTTGAAAATGGCAGTAAGGGGTTATTCTTACATTTAGCGGTGAATTTTGCTGCAATGTTACCGTGAATATTATTTATTGACGAATGAGACATTCAAAAGTTTTTTTTATTATCATTACGTCATGATGTTTGTAATTTCATTTTTATCAATTTCATGGAACGTCCTGGAGTTTTCAAACAATGATCTAGAGCCTCAGTGTAATACAAATACTGTTTTGAAAATATTACGACTGTTTTTTTTTGTTGACTATAGTTAATAATGTTAATAATAATAATAATAATAATAATAATAATAATAATAATAATAATAATATTAATGAAGACTTTTTGTACTACCTAATCTTTAGAAGCTAGAACCTCGAAATGCTTTACAAAATATATAATCAAATGACTACAAAACTAAAACAAACACCATGAAATTAGAAAACATAAAAACATGCTGAAAATATTTAAGATAAGAAACATTGTTAGGTCTTTAAGGTTTTTCTCGCAGTCGAAAAAGGTGCGTTTTAAGAGCAATTTGAAACGGTTAACTGTGTCTTTGTGTCTCATTTCAATGAGCAATTCGTTCCAAGATGCTGTTCTCTGGTATGGAAAAGAGCGTTGTCCATATGACCTCGTTTTCATAGTGGGAATAATGAGTATACGATTGTCAGGAAAGGAGCGTAAGTATCTTGCTGGTGTGTACACATGGGTGAGACCAGATATGTATGTTGGACTAGAGTTGGTTAGTGAAACGTAGCACAAAGAAAAAAAAAATTGTGTTTGATTCTGGATCGAATGGATAGACAGTGTCTTATACTTAGCTTTATTGTCACGTACCGTATAAAGTCCCTAAAAACGTCTTTGTATCCGTTATCTGAGCCTCTGTGGTAACGATGAGTAGTTTGGTCTTTTCGGATTCGCATGTTTTTGTTCCTTCGTTGAAAGTTTGATGTATTCTATGGAATTTGATGCAGAAGTAAGAACCTCCCAAGCTGGCATTACTGTATCCCATATCACACGAGGTTGATGGCGCTGTAAAATGCAAAACTCATTGCTTCAGTGCCAGAGACCTCTTTAAGGTCGTAAATAATACTTGCGAATTGGTGGAACAGTTTCATCTGTTTAATAGCAATTTAACTTGAATTGATTATAATAATAACCGTAAAGATTAAAAATTATTGCGTACTGAATTTTTTTTATGTTTGTCATTAGACGTATTTAAAGATTCAATATCGTCTGCTACTAGTCTGACTTAGTTATTGCTGCAGTTGCAATGATAATACCGTGGGTGGCATTAGAGCGGAGTATAAGTCAGTTTTACAACACACCCCCACCTATCTCGTCATTGCTTTTATAGGGATTCCAATCAGCATAACAAACGAATTTTAAAAGGTTACATATAGAAATAACGACAGGATTATTATTATTGTTATTATTTTTATTATTATTATCAGATTTAAATTATTAAATTGTAAAAATTAGTTTCTTCATTGAGCAAAATAGCATGTACACACACGCGCGCGCGCGCGCGCGTGGATTGCTATACTTGTGAACCATCCGACTAGGGACCGGGTTATGGACACATCCTTAAATAATCATTGAAACAACACATACAACCTAAATAAGGTGAAAATATCCTCTATTGGTGCTTTTAACCAACATATATTCTATATACAGTACACTAACTGAATTATTGATTGTCAACATCGCGACATTGTGGACACAAAATTGTAGTTATGGACACGATGTTCATAATGCTGTGTGTGTTCTTATTATTGTGGAACCAGTTGTGAACCATGTGTCCACAAATCTGATGAAAAATAGGTGTATTATATTATTTTTATAAATGACCATTCATGTCACTGACTTAGCGCTATCTTTCGAGGAGAAAAAATCTTTAGGAAAAAGTTATCTTTGCGACGAAGCCATGCATCGGTTATGAACCGATTACTTTAATCAGAATTACAGGTAGTGTCTTTACGAAGAATAGCTCACAATTTGACATGAATGGTACAGTACGGGATAGGGGGAGCAAGCAAGTGGAAAAGAAAAAACAAATAAAAATTTTTATGCGATGAAACTAAGCGTTCTTCGTGTTGAAATAAGCAATTTCGTAGTGATTTATGAACGTATTGTTACACGCACAAGGGTCTCACTTGACCGAGCTGTTTCAAAATCCTATCGCGAATCCCGCTGGAAGTCGTATGTTGACTGGGAACTATTTAACTACACCAGCTTAGGCTAGTCAATACATGCTTTTACCGGAGCATTACTCCAACTCCTACCGTAAATACTGTCACCTCAACCACAACACTATTATACGCCACTAGATTTTAATATGGACTATGTTACTAAAAGGACAGTCATTCAGATTGGACCTGAATTCACTACCAGCGAACCATAGCATCGTTCAAACTCACTAACACTCGATTCCATGACATTTGCTCCTAGTAACTGGCTAGTTATTTCGGGCTAGGAATATTTTCATGGCGCCGAATCCCAATAATCACACAAATCTAAGATTTCCTTAAAACGGGGTACTATCAAATGCGCATACTACATATTTATTACATTATATATATATATGTTGTCAAACTATGCAGTAAGTACAAATATACTGTCTAGAGGTTAAATTTACAAATATAGAGATTGTTGCAATATTTATAGTTTGAGAGAGAGAGAGAGAGAGAGAGAGAGAGAGAGAGAGAGAGAGAGAGAGAGAGAGATTAATGGTCAGTGGTACTGTTACTAAAGTACTACAGTATGTATGCAACACGTTGTATAAATTTTTCAAGAAAAGGAAACTCATACACACTTGGTCTAGGCTAATGCTGCTGAAATAGAATATTGTATTATTATAATTTTGCATTGTATCTACCGAATCATTTCGTGTGTACTTCTTGTATACACTGCAATCATGTTGAGTTCGTTTTTCCATTCTATGAAATGATTCACTGGACAGGTGGAAATCGTAGTAAGTAAAAATGAGAGTTTGCAAGTATTTTCAAATTATACTGAAATTAAACATTTATTAAAATGATGATAGTATATATTGCGAGAATACCCAATAAGAAGTGAGAGATCGCGGTATCGAATGGCGATGACATGCGCAAACCGCAATGTGTGTATGTGAGGTGGGTTCACACAAACGGGATGCTGCAGGGGAGCGGGCCAAGATACACACTCATGGCGGCAAATGGTTCCCAACGTTGGTCTGCTCTTTTGGTTTTAAAATCATGTACGTGAATCAAAATCATAATTTTCCGGTTGTGTACCTTGTGGACACCAGAATTTATTGTCCAAAATGTAAACTGTGTCTACAACGAAGGTCTATACTTTGGATCAGTGTCCACAACGTAGTAAATCCAAGTGCGCGCGCACACACACACACACACACAAACACAAACACACACACACACACACATACATATATATATATATATATATATATATATATATATATATATATATATATATATATATATATATATATATATACATACATACATACATACATACATACATACATACATACATATATACATACATACATACATATAGTCATGAGTTCATATGATCGTTCTGGGATAGCGAAAATATGTTTGGAATGTTAATAATATTTTTATTGTCAAGAAGTTATTAGTAGAAAAGCATGAAATATACATATAATAACAATCAAGTATACATAAAACATACGGAAGATACGCATAATAAACACAGTACTATTAAGGACCCTACAAAACCCGTATCACATGGCAACTAACGTAGTTATAGTCAATGCATCACATGACACTGGTTCTGAACCACAGTCGGAGCCCGATTTTGTGCTTTCTCTCAATACCATATTCAGCATATGCATGGAAAGATTCACATCCGATGCATTGGACGACCATGAAGACAGTGTCAGTGTTGGAGGCAAAACAATCACCAAGTTGCACTTCGCTCGTGATATCCACGGATTAGCAGAAACCTGACGAGAACTAGATACCTAGGTGAACCGTCTCAACCATCGGAAATCGGCGCTGAAAAGACCAAGATAATGGCAAACACTCCAAAACGAAATAGAAGAGAATGGACATAAGTTTGGCACAATGGCAAGCGTCAAGCATTTAGGTGATATGGTCTCTAACAAAGGTCCCAAGCATGAGTTTGATTTTAGAATTTTGCAGACAACACATTCAATGGCTTCAATGAAGCCTATTTTAAATGACACCTAGAATACCCGCTAGTCCAACATCAAGCTAATGTGCTCTTTCTTCGTGTCCAGATTATTGTATAAATGTGAAGCATGGGCCCTGACGGCAGAATCAGAAAGCATAAAACATGATTTAGATATGAGATTATATCGAAGGATCCTGACAATTGTATCCTTAGGCCATACCTCTCATGATGTACAGTGGAATCAAAGGTGTCATTGGACCATATTGAGATTTGATCATTACGCAAGCTATAATCAAATGGTCACCACTCAAACTCATCAAAGTATCATCAGAGGAAACTTAAAACGATAGAAGAATACAGTAAAAAAGGCGGTAAAACAACATCAACGAGTGGACAGACACGAGCTTCACAAAAGTCCGAAAGTGGATTGGATAATAAAGCAAAATGGAGTAGGATAGCCGCAAAGTCATCAGTGGCGCCTCTACTATTAGCCATATTACTGAAAAATTAACCAGAACATTCATAGTAAAATACATTGGTTTGCGTACATTAACAAGAAGGTATTCATATAATAACGTGTATGGTTTTACTGATGATTTGCTTATGTCAGGAATATGTTCCTCTACTGACGTAACATTACATTTTTTATAGTGTTTATAGTCATCGATTAGCATAGTGATAATTTGATTAAAGCCATACACTAATAAGTTCTTATTGTTAGAGAAAATAAGAAAACAAACGATCTAAAAGAAACAAACAATACAAACGAAGAACAGAAAATAGAAAACTGAATGAAAGAAAGGGTCAATTGTTCATTTCATCAAAATAAGTAATAGAAATCAGAATAGCCAACAATTTCGTTTATCACAGTTTGCTCGTTATCTTGCAACTGCACGTTGCTGTTGTTGACTCACTCCGTAGTGAATTATTTAACTAGTGAATTATTTATGAGTGAATTATTTAACTAGGTAAAATCTGAATTGGAGAAATATCTTAACGTTGTCAATTATAAACTAAATAAATTACAGTACATTGTGACACAGTTATCAGAAAATCAAATAAGCATTTATCCCTTGATTCACAAATATTACCTCGACAGGAAATTATAGTTTCATGTCTTCAAGACATCGTTACGTCTGTAACAATGAACTAATACTTGCCTGTGAAATACACAAACCTATTAGACATTTGATAACCCTGCGGTAAACCTGGTCGGAATGAAAAGGACAATATACAGCGACTATTGAGGTTATCATAAAAGAAAGATAAACAGATGTTCATTTTCTCATCACATTGATGCATGCACGCCAACAAATCAATTCCTGTTTCGTTACTGATTTCTGATGATTTGTGTATATTGTTTGGATATATTGTGTCCTTCATCCAGTTCTGTCTTACTGCATGAGAACGAAATAAACAATTAAGATAATATGAAAATTAATAATTAATAAAGGGATTTAGTTTTACTAAGTATACATACATACATACATACATACATACATACATACATACATACATACATACATACATACATACATACATACATACATACATACATACATACTTTCACTGCAACAAATCAAATCATTGACTCATATATGAAAATCATTAAAACGTTGCAATTAATATATTAAAATAGGAACAAAGTCTTAATATTTTAAATGTGTTTTATAGTATAATCAATATTAGGTAATTATTATTTCGTTTACTTTTGTTTAGAATTCGAGCTCAGTTATTTCTTTCTGACTTTGTTACTCTTTGCTTTATTTGAGTTTACCTATGAAAGATATTTTGGAAAATACATGTGGGACAAGTTTACCAATGTGCCACTATTTTACATCACATATAGAAATGTAAGGTAAGGATTAAACTAAGGTTACGTTACATAAATTCGATATTTCAAAAACCTTGCACGTTTCCTAAGATAAATCCTTGACCTTATTAAATCTAAGTAGGCATTGGTAGTTCATATTTGAGATCAATATTAATTCTGCAAATGTAATTGGGGAAACAGGCACGAAAAAGCCTCCATACATTTAGTAGTTAATAAATTGTCCCAACATCAGTCCTTGTTTCTGATAAATCTTTACTGAAAAGACATAAAGACAGAAAATACAAACTGAACAAAGGAAATGTTCAATAATTCCATTCATCGAAATAAGAAAAAAAAATCGAAATAACCAACAATTTCGTTATTATAGTTTGCTTGTATCCCTCAACTGCTCGTTCCTGTTGTTTAATCACTTCGTCGGGATTGTGAGCGGATAATTTTACTAGGTAAGATCTGAGCTGGGGAGATACCTTAACTGTGTCGATTGTAAACTAAAGAAAAATTACAGTAAACGTGGACACAGTTATCAGAAAATCTAATAAGCTTCTTTCCCTTGATTCACAAATATTACCTGGACAGGAAATTATAGTTTTATGTCTTCAAGACATCGTTACTTCTGTAACAATGAACTAATACTTGCCTGTGTAATACACGAACCCATTAGACATTTGATAACCCTGCGGTACACCTCGTCGGAATGAAGATGACAATATACAGCGACTAGTGAGGTTATCATAAAAGAAGGATAAACAGATGTTCATTTACTCATCACATTGATGCATGCACGCCAACAAATCAATCCCCGTCTCGTTACTGATTTCCGATGATGTGTGTATATTGTTTGGATATATTGTATCCTGCATCCAATTCTGTCTTGCTGCATGAGGACGAAATAAACAATTAAGATAATATGAAAATTAATTATTAATAAGGGATTAAGTTTTACTAAGTATACATACATACATACATACATACATACATACATACATACATACATACATACATACATACATACATACATACATACATACACATCAAAATACCTTTTACTGCAATCAAAATCATTGACTCATATCTGCAAATCACTAAAACGTTGTAATTAGTATATTACAATAGTAACATAGTCTTTATATTTTAAATGTGTTTTTATAGTATAATCAATATTAGGTAATTAGTTTTTCGTTTACGTTTGTTTAGAATAAGAGCTCGGTTATTTCTTTCTGACTTTGTTACTCTATGCTTTATTTGAGTCTACCTATAAAAGGTATTTTGGAAAATACATGTGGGTCAAGTTTACTAATGTAACACTATTGTACATCACATATAGAAACGTAAGGTAAAGATTAAAATAAGGTGAGCTTGCATAATTCGATATTTCAAGAAGCCTTGTACGTTTGCTAAGATAAATCCTTGACATTTTGAATTCTAAGTAGGCATTGGTAGTTCATATTTGAGCTTTTTCTATTGCTATTTTTTCATATCCTTTATTGAATGCAAATATTTGTTTAAAAAAAACTACGAAAAGAGAGCACATAAATACAGTCTTCCATTCATACAACATTGCATCATTCGATACATGATATAATTATTAAGCAATATAATTTAGAAATAATATAAATCGTTTATTAACCAAACTGTAAGGCGATCGCACGATTATATGAATTGCTAAATTACCACATGTAAAATTTGTCCCTTTCCAGTGACCATCCCATAGACACGTTACTGTAGAGATCTGATCTCTTTTCTCGAATAGACCATCCCGGCATATGTAGGTATAGTTCTGCCCGACCTCTACTTCTACCGTCTCGTTTAGTGTCCCTGGTATCGCCGGAGGATTTTTACAAACTGATTGAACATGAAAATATACCAGTATTAATGACCATCTGCACTAATTTAATAAATAGTATATATTAGAAATGTAATCAAAATATATTAATTGGGTTTCAATTACCTAATAAAATGAAATGGCGTATGGCCATGGTGGTGTTAGCTAATAGAGTCGAAACTTCTCCTAAGTGCTAAAAATGACATTATCAAATAATTGGAGACCGTCTCGTGGAGATAGAGTGTTAATGTACGGTAAATCCCTTTAACAACATGCAGTATCATGCAGCATGGTATAGGAATGTACTATACAATACTAATTTAGCTTATTCAGTGTTCAGTGTTACAGTCATTGTGATGTTATGTCGAGAACTATTGTGCGTCTGTATATATATATATATATATATATATATATATATATATATATATATATGTGTGTGTGTGTGTGTGTGTGTGTGTGTGTATACTGTTTTATTTAGTGGTTACTGCACTGTATTCAAAACGGAACATTCTAGTCTTGTTTGGAGCTTGCAACTTTGTCAGCATGATGTGGAGTACAAGTTTTCAATGTTTGTCTCTTTGACGTATTTTAAGAGAGTAAAACTGGAAAACAATTTGATAAATAGTCTCGAGATTGTAGGTACTGTTATTGTTATTTTCAGTAATCAGAGTAATTCTGGCATGGAGCATTCTATTTGATAAGTTGTAAACGTTGCTGGGAAAGGATGACTTCTTAACACATTTATTTCTTCACCTCCGTCATATGTTATTAAGCACCTAAATAACTTTGATAAGCGCACATAACTGGATTCATAATAATGCACAGCAACGTTTCCAATTTTGGTATGACTCGCGGTGTGTTTTATTGTTGTTGAATTCCATTGGTATTTTTTTAATCATGATTCATTATGTGGACCCAGCTGGACAATATTTGTCATCAGCATGGCATTCCCCAGATTCAAATTTGTCTAATATATCGTTTATGAATGGCGTTCAGTAATTACTGCCGAAGAGAATATGTTATATACATGGCAGGATCTAACAAAATGGACTAGGATTTAACTGAGATAAATGTCAAAGTAATTCTCCGCAATGCAAATTTATCTGTATGATTATAAGACCTTTTCTAAAGTTAACACGATTATGCCCGTGTTTCCTTTTTCTTTCTTCAAGCAGGATACCATCATAAAGATATAATGTAAACAAATCTAACGTCAAATTTTAGCAGTAGTCCATGAACATTTTCTATCGAGTTTGCCTTTTCTTAGCATCGACGCCCCGGAATGATGGAAATAGTTTTAGTTTCCTCTTATAAAGCTTTGTTCTTATGAAACTTATTTGACAGCAAATGTGTTTTGGACGATGTATATTAATAACTTTGGTACGCTTATGATTTCAAAGTATAGCAGGATTCATGTGATATAAATTGTGATGGCGTTTACATTTCTACATAAAAGGTATAATTACCATACACATGTATAGAAGCATACAGATAGTGCAACTCAATACTTATTTAAGTGTAAGATTAGATTTCTTTCTTTGGCTGTCTAGTGTATTCATTTCACATATCTTTTATAGGAAGGTTAAAGTAGAATAGGAAACTATTCAGTCTAAATACAACATGAAAATTTCTTTCAAATTAATTCAATATCAAAATGTAATTTAATGGTGCAAAATTTTTAACATGTTAAGAAGTCATCATGTTGCAGACGTAAAAGTGATTTGCATGAATAAAATGCAATAGCCTTTGTGAAATTTACAAACACAAGTAAATGTAAGCATGTACAATATCCCATTATCCATAATGATGGGTCCGAAATATTAACATTAAAACACAAAGTACGAGTGATATACCGAAAGAGGTATTCCAGTAAGTTTGGTCATTATCTTTTATTGAGCAAATTGTATATTGAAATGGTTTATGGTGTGTTTTTTAATTCACAGTTTAATCCATTTATTTTTAGGTTCAGGATCTGACACAAATATGAGGTTGCTTTTCATAACTACGTCCACACCCACTCAAGTATTCCATATACTCGACAATAATTAAACTTTGGTACACAACAAAAGCAACCAGTTTGAATGTGCATATGATTTCATAAGAAGAGGTGCATGACCTGCAATAACGGCCTCCATATAACCCAGAATAGAATTTCGGATGAAATAAAATACACAGTCATTAGTATTGCACTCATAACCATTTTACTAGGCACCCTTACTAATGTTCGTAACTGTATGATAAATCCGTGTCTCAGGATGGATACTCTCTCTCTCTCTCTCTCTCTCTCTCTCTCTCTCTCTCTCTCTCTCTCTCTCATTGTCTTATCCTTATCAGATCTTTATTCCCTAAGCGCAATAATTGACATAATATGCTGTCTCAGTTTGTATTGTTCTGTTAAATAGATGTGTCGGACTAAAGTTCGTTTAAAGCCATAGATCAGGTTAATTGGTTGATGCATATTAACGAGAGTCATACGTTGCTTGAAATTAACCCAATTCTTAACAAAATGTATTTAAATTTGTTTTCATTTAATGTTTCATACAATATATATATATATATATATATATATATATATATATATATGTGTGTGTGTGTGTGTGTGTGTGTGTGTGTGTGTGTGTGTGTGTATAAACTGTTCACAAGAAATTTTTAGTGATAGTTGATGTATTGTATTCCATTTAAGCTGACCCAGTTCTTTTTTGAATTCTTGGTTCGAATGTATATTATTAGGTGCATATTAGTGAATTCCCCTATGTACCAGATTGACTATCAATATAATAGCACGAGATACCTGTTTTGTATTACTGAAACATTCTGTATCTTGAATTAACTGAAGCAGCTGTAGCTTTACATCAATGTATATGAAACATTAATTTTATGATTTGATATATTGATGGTAAATTCTATATAAATATATTAGTGGTTCGATATATGTAAGCATTATACGTCGATGTATGTATGTATGTATGATATTTATCAGTTTTAATTGGTATATAGAGAAACAAGCTTTAAAGCTTTAATTGGTTCATAGAGACGGACAGTTTGTCATATATTTAATAATTTACATTGAAAGATACATCCATGCTTTCTTGCTTACTTACATGGGTAGCACTCCGCCAGATTTGTCGTTGTGTTGTACATGCATATTTCATCCCAAGGGCACATTAGCTTGAAGCAGGGATCATTGTCAATCGATTCCTGCAGCAGAAAAATTTGTACATACAACAATTTGCAAAGCAATACAACACGGAATATATAGAATGTATCGTTCCAAGAGGTATTTATATATGTGCTTTTGTCATATCATTACAGTGATTTATACTTGCGTTACCATGTAGGTATGTATAAAATTGGATTGGCAAACCACTGACAGCTTTTGTCTCTGAACACAACTTGCCATTCCTTTTTAACAAACATTTTAATCATAATTTTGATATAGAGACAGATAGACGACACAGTTTTGTATAGAGCTCGACATATGTTTGGATTTAACTAGAGCAACATACATTTGTTTATTACAATGCTGGAGGTACGTATTTACTAAATAGATAGATTACAATCGTCAAGTATGTATTTTAATAAAAGATAGCTTAATCACAGTAAATTAATAATTTGTATTTCAAGATAATGAACATGTCATATATATATATATATATATATATATATATATATATATATATATATATATATATATATATATATATATATATATATATAACCAATTGCTAATAAGATTCGAAATAATCCTTTTTTCATTCGACGATTTAGCAATGCTAACATACAAATGTAGGCTTATAGTAGCGCTGATATTTTTCTCACGCCCATATGTTGCAAGACTCGATTCAC
Source organism: Unio delphinus (assembly GCA_029339505.1). NCBI lineage: Eukaryota > Metazoa > Mollusca > Bivalvia > Unionida > Unionidae > Unio > Unio delphinus. Next base: position 814,428 of record JAQISU010000144.1, read on the forward strand.
ATACACATTAGCCATTTTAAGCTTTCCGTGAATAAACTTCGATGGTTAGAAATATGGCATCATCATCAAAAAATTAAATTACAACTGAAACAGCTCGTTTATAGTGAAAGATTGCAAATCGGAATATATTTGCCTCATTTGAAAAGTCTAATAGTCCACCAGTTTTTGGTACGTAGACATATATTCCTAATGCGGACGATATGTTTAGTTACGGTTCGTTTGTTTACAATTTTTTTTCAGTTTTTAAAAGCTAAGTAATTCTGCAATCAGTCAGTGACAGCAATATTGTTATTACAATATATTGTTATTACAATATGTGCATATATTATTAATTATTATTATATACATCTTTCGTTGATTGAGTGATAATTTACCATCATGATTAATTTATGATAGTGGAATTTTGGTCTTTTCTTATTACAGAATGTCAAACTTGTATAAGTACCTATAAACCACTGACCAACACCTTTGCCAGTACAAATAGTATTCATTAAGAGTCATTATTAAATGTTGCAAGTATATTCAAGTCTAATATATGTCGCCTATATGTCTAGTAAATATTTAGTATTTAGCACCGTCTTGTGTTAAGAGTTAATCGTGTTTGATAATTACAAAACAATAAAGCTTAGAAGCCTTTACCCCAGTATTATGCACGCATAGCTGCATTTCCCCCTTGTTTCAAGAACACGTGTTAGGTCTACATTTTAAGAACTTTGTTTAGAGACAACGATATATTAAACCATTCAAACCTCATTTCCATCAAGATTAACAAAATGGATATGTTAAACCTTGACTTAAGAATTTAAACATATTAGGTATATCTCTATCCGTGCATTAGAAGAATAAAAATTCTTGAGTTTGAATTTCAGACTAAGAATTGGTTTCGACCGCTACACTTTACGACTGTTTAGCATCTACGAATGAATACTTACTGTCTTGCATCATTTCAACCTTGAACAACTAAATGACCCTAACATCTGCAAGTCATTCCAAGCGACAATTGGGGGAAAATTTGCTCCACTTCTTGTGATGGATGTTGATGTTAAAGTGATGACAGACACTTTCAACACAGTCATGACAACAGTTGCCAAGGACATCATTGGCCTCCATCGCCCAAAGACAAAACCCTGGGTTACAGAAGAGATTCTGAATCTGTGCGATGCCCGAAGAGACCTAAAAAACACCAGACACACAACAGGGGCAGTGGAATATCGAGAAATAAACAAGAATGTCAAAAAAACATTAAAAAAAGCCAAAGAAGATTGGATTGCACAACAGTGCACAGAAATAGAGAGCAGTCTGATAAAGAATAACAGAAAAACGGCATTCCAAATTGTGAAAGACCTCACCAGACATGAGACAAGAGTCAGTACCATTCAAGACGAAAATGTAAAATGCCTCCCAGAAGCAAGTGACATTGCAGAAAGATGGACTGAGTATTGTAAAGAACTCTACAGCCATCCGTCCACAGGAGACCCAGAGGTGCTTGAGGTTCCAAAATCCACAAATAATGAAGATTTTCCCATTCTCAAAGAAGAGGTGGAGTCAGCAATAAGAGCAAAGAAGAATGGAAAGGTAGCTGGAGTAGACAACATCCCAGCTGAACTTATCAAGAATGGTGGGGATTCAGTGATAGAACCACTAACAAAAATCTGCAACACGATCTGGCAGACAGGCGAATGGCCAACACATTGTCCCAGTTACTGATTATAACACGCCCCAAAAAGGCAATCTGCAGCTGTGCCAAAATTATAGAACTATCAGTTTGATTAGCCATGCTAGTAAAAAGGTGATGCTGAAGATCATCTTGAACAGACTGAACCCACAAGCAGAGGAAATAATCGCTGAAGAACAGGCAGGGTTCCGGAGTGAAAGAAGCATAACAGAACAAATTTTCAATCTAAGGGTTCTGTGTTAAAAGTACTAACAACATCAACAAGACATATATCATGTGTTCATAGATTTCCAAAAGGCTTTCAAAAAAGTGTGGCATGAGGCATTGTGGGCCACAATGAAGAGGTACAATATGGTTCAAAAGTCGACAACACCATCAAGCAGCTGTACGCCAAGGTTACCAGTGCTGTTATTGATCAAGATTCTGTGGGGGACTCGTTCAAGACAACAGTTGGAGTACGGCAAGGCTGTCTCCTGTTACCCACGCTTTTCAACATCTACTTAGAGCACATCATGAGGGAAGCCCTATAAAATCATTGTGGGACAGTCGGCATTGGAGCGTGTAACATCACCAACCTCCGCTTTGCAGACGACATTGATGGGCTGGCAGTCAGTGAATATGAGCTTGCCACCTTTGTGGGCCAATTCAAATATCTTGGTTCCATAATTACGGAAGAGGGATCAAGAGCAGAAATTTTGTCAAGAGCAGCACAAACAACAGCGGCTATGTCAAAGCTAAGACCCATCTGGAGAGACAAGAACATATGTCTGAAAACTAAAATCAGACTATTGAGAGCACAAGTCATCTCAATCTTTATTATTATTTCATGTGAGGCCTGGAACCTGACTGCAGAATTACAACGAAAAATTCAGCCACTTGAAATGAGATGCTACAGAACCGTCCTTACATGGACCACATCACAAATGAAGAAGTGCGCAACACCATCAGGCACAAAGTAGGCCATTATGAAGACTTCCTCACCACTGTCAAAACGAGAAAGCTGAAATGGTATGGCCATGTCACTAGAGCCAACAGTATATCCACAACAGTACTGCAGGGTAGTGTCCAAGTTGGTAGAAGGAGAGGTAGACAGAGAAAAAGTGGAGTGACAACATTACAGAATGGACCAGGAAAACTTATGCAGAGACACAGGCATTGGTCATGATCGAGTCAAGTGGAGAGAACTGGTCAGATGTTCAGCAGCACAGTGTTTCAACGACAACACTAGGTCAAGAGACTGATGATGATGATGATCATTCGCATGAGCAGTTTCATTTAATATTATGAACTATACATACAATTGCACTGTTTAACTGTTGTGCATTCTACTAAAAGTGTTAAAATAAGACTTATTTACGAGATTCTTTCCAATCGCTTTGGCACAGATTCATCAAAAGAACATAAGAATTAAAATATTAAAAGTTCCTTTGTCTCTCTAATACATTATAAGGACATACTAATTTGGCAATACGTTCCTGCGAAGGACGTCTGACAGCTTTATAAAAGCATTTGGTCGTCTTTATTAGTTTGGATTCTGGCATAGTCCGGTTTAGAAGTTGGCATGTAGCATTTAGCCTGAAGTTATTAACAGCAAAGCAAGTATTTAAGTCTTCACATATTTCTACACACCTCTGGGCAGTAATGGGCGTAAGTTTTGCCATAATACCCTCACGTTGGCGTTTCTCAGCAATGAATTCTATGCAATCGGCATCTGAGCCAACGAAAAGTAAGCACCCTACCTTAAAGAGAAGAATAAAGTACCGCAGACAACTCATTGTATTTGCCGTGAACCGTGATAATCAAACACCCATCTGCAAATCTGCAGTTTCCATCAACAGTTTCAAAGCAAATTCATATTTAAACTGATTACTCATATTGATGAAGGCATTGTTAGCGGTTGATATACAAAAGAAGCACACGTGACATTACCAAGGGAAAATGAATATCCTGACCAATCATTTAGAAATCAATATTATGTAGCCAATCGTTCTGTTGTCGTTGTAAACAGTAGAGACTGCTTCTATCCATTTATCATTCATAAACGTCTATTGTCTAAGCACCGTTGTCGAAGGTAACTGCCACGTGCAAATTAATTCAAAGCTGTTTTTGTTCCATTATTATCCTTACTACAAGAAATATATCATGTTGGCAATAATGGCCTTCAATACATAATGCATTGCAATATGTTTTTTAACATGATTCTACTACTCTGTTTTTAATACATAACACAGTAACAAAAATGGTGTCATCTTTATAATATAGTTCTTTAATAGATCACACAGTAAATTTAAATCAACACATTTGAAGTAGTTCTCTCTAATACATCACGCAATATATGATATTCAACACGTGTACACAACTCGCCTCTTAATATATAAGGCAGTACAAAGTATGTACCATGCTGCAAAACTCTATTGCACGACATTATGTAGTACAAGAAGATAAACTCTTTATGATACCAGTTTTGAACACTGAACGCTGTAAAAGAAACATAATATGTGTTCTATCTATCTATCTATCTATCTATCTATCTATCTATCTATCTATCTATCTATCGCCTCTTCATATATAACGCAGTACAAGGTATGTACCATGCTGCAAAACTCTATTTCAAGACAAAGTTGTACGAGAAAATAAACACTTTATGATACTAGTTTTGAACACTGAACGCTGTTAAAGAAACGTAATATGTGTTCTATCTATCTATCTATCTATCTATCTATCTATCTATCTATCTATCTATCTATCTATCTATCTATCTATCTATCGCCTCTTCATATAAAACGCAGTACAAGGTATGTACCATGCTGCAAAACTCTATTTCAAGACAAAGTTGTACGAGAAAATAAACACTTTATGATACTAGTTTTGAACACTGAACGCTGTTAAAGAAACTTAATATGTGTTCTATCTATCTATCTATCTATCTATCTATCTATCTATCGCCTCTTCATATATAACGCAGTACAAGGTATGTACCATGCTGCAAAACTCTATTTCAAGACAAAGTTGTACGAGAAAATAAACACTTTATGATACTAGTTTTCAACACGCAACGCTGTAAACAAAATATGTGTTCACAGATATCGCAACTCAACATTTCCAGAAAACGTAACCCAAGATGAGTTTCAGCTCATAATCAACGTATTATAATATGGAGCATTCTTGTTTGTTTAAATGCCAAAAAGACACCATTGTAATACACGATATTCTGGTGAAATTAATAATATTATTGCACTCATGCGTATATTAACATATAAATCTATAAGACTGACTGTAACAAATTCTGACATAGTAGTGTGATGTTAAAAACAATTATAATTTTAGTTTTAAAATATCATGAAGATATGCAATGCTGCATATCTTGAGCTGAGACGCATCAGCTCCATTCGCAAATATCTTTCAGTTGATGCCACTAAATCACTTGTGTATTCATTAGTATTTTCGAGACTGGACAATAGTAACTCAGTTCTATCTGGTTCGTCAGAATACTGACTTCAGAAACTTCAAAAAGTTCAAAACACAACTGCTTGGATCATCTTTAGAAGACCTCATTCCGACATTCGCAGCACACCTTACCACTGGTCTGTATTCTACACTGGCTATCCGTTCGATTCAGAATCAAACACAAAATTTGTTCTCTGTGTTACGTTTCACAAACAGACTCCAGTTCAACATGCCTATCCGGTCTCACCCATGTGTGTACACCAGCAATATACTTACGTCCCTCTTCTGACAATCGTATACTCAGTGTTCCCTCTATGAAAACGAAGTTATATGGACAAAATTATTTTTGCATACCAGGACCTAGCGATGTGGAATGAATTGCCCATTGAGATTAGACACCAAGACACAGTGTTCCCTTATAAGAGTGCTCTTAAGATACCTTTTTCGACTGCAGTAACAAACCTAAGAAACCTAGTAATGTTTTTTAATCTTATATATTTTCAGCATGTTTTTATGTTTTCCAATTTCATGGTTTTCGTTTTTGTGTTTTCTGAAGTGAAGTCATGCTATTTTTTATGTTTAAGCACTTACAGCTTCTAAAGATCAGGCGCTATACAAAGTACTTATTATCATTATTATTATTATTATTATTATTATTGTTATTATTATTATTATTATTATTATTATTATTATTATTATCATCACTAGTTATTTTGATCAGTGTGGTGGAAAATACCAGCAGCTTTATAAAGAATTTTATATTAATTATAAAGCATTTAAATTCAATAGCAACCATGAAATAATTCTTAATAATTGTTTTCTACGTAATATGTCCATACCTTACAACTCTTGCAGCTATCTGCCAGAGCAGTGTCTTCACTCGTATTTAAAGACTCGTTGCATGTCACATGACCTTAGTTAACCAATCAATATTTGTCCTACTCTAGGCTAGACATGGCGGTAACCATGCCAACGTTTCAAACTATATAGAATACTTTATCTTTAACACTAAATTGAAACAGAATTAGGTTGTGCTCTAATGTCCGTGGTGTGAGTTCTTAATTTAAATCTTATGTATAAATTCATAAAAATGAATACATAGGACTGATCTAAGCGGAAAAGTGAATTTTGATGCGATTCAAGCGAGGGTACAACGAACTGATGATGCAACGAGTTGTAATACAGTTTGAACTAGTCTCTAGCAAATGCATACTATTTTGCACATAAAGATAAAATAACAAGTGCTACATAACCAAGAACTTACAATAATGAAAAGCGACATTAACTTTAACTTATTGTTTATGGACTAACATCATAGTTCTTTCTGAGTTTGATTTTCCAAAGTCACGGAAGGCAAGAACAATTGTTTTCTTAAACTATTCATGAGATATTTCAGCATGACACACCCATGGTCACACATGGAAATGAATATGGCACATTAACTGCCAAACATGCGAAATTCATTCCACTTATTGTTGATGAACAATAGCTTTGAGAACTGTTGAACGTCTCTAGATGATCTCCTTGTCGAATTCATTAATACTCATGACAACAGCGTGAGATTACAAGGACCGAAAGAGGGTTTCATATTAACAATTAGTATAAAAAACAGAGTATATTATTAAACGAGATGCAGATGGTGGTCTAAAAAATGGTGGGTGAGTGGTATATATGTTCATGAATGGAAGACGTAATCACACGTGGTATATGTATTCAGTAACAGATAAACATGAAATGATCAAATATGCCAAAGTCTCGTAGGTCAAACATAATCTTATATCTCAACGTGTAACATAAATACTCTTCACATATTAATTGGACAGTACGTGTGCATACGAAATTACATTCACAATTCCATGAAAGTATCACAACATAGCAAACTGCCTCCTCCTTTTGTGACTTAGTTCATATTTTTACATTATCAATATTAGTATTAGTATTACTATTGGAAAAGGAATGTAGTTCTTAATAGTGCCTATTATAATGGATTGTTGCGTTAGGTATAAGACTAATGATTACATACTCCCAGAAACATATTAGCAGCAGTGATGGTGAACCCTACACTCTTTTAGGAAGGTTTTCTATCGCGAAAATTGAAGGACAATAAAGCTAGCCCTGTACCTATAACCGATCAAGGTTTCTCTAATTGGAGTTGCTCTTTTTATTTTATTTTTGACGTTTGTGTTTTCTTTTTTCCATTTGACTTTGTTTTACCTAATTGGATGCTTTGTCTCTCAACCAAACTTTTATCGAGACATATTAGATAACTCGACCGAGGATCATGCAAATTAATGTCGTAAAACCATGTTCTTTGAAAAGAAGTATTGAATTTTATCATAGTCATGTCCCTTAAAGACTTGTCTGATGAATGTTTTGTGTATCGTCTCCATTAAACACAACTAAAATATTGTAATATCTTTAGGTAGTTATGTATATCGCTGAGTAAATGTGTGGGTAGCTTACGCGTTGGAAAAGAAGTTTTTGAATTTAATCATATTCGTGTCCCCTGAACATATTGTCTGATAAATGTTTCCCACAGTATGTGTATCAACTCCATTAAACACAACTAGAAGATTGATGTTATCTCTGATATCTTTATATAGTCTGTATATCGTTGTGTAACATAACAAGGTACTTTATTTAAATATTTCACAATCTTCAATTATTTCTAAAAATGAAGCCGGAAATGTTTTGCATATTTTTGTTAACTTTCTTTTAATCTGCAATTATTTTAACCTGCACCTTGGATGTTTATCAGTATTTTGATGAATATGTAGGTGATATGTGATTGCCTGATTAGCAGATATATTAGCTGCACTAATTCAACAGTTTTTCAGAATGTAAATATCTTGTGAACAAATGGTTTTATATTATGTGGATTTATATTTTGATCGATACAGCGCATCGACGCTCACAAGTGGATTAACAATGCGAATACACATAAATGAAAAAGAGTATGCTTACAGGCACGCTGGTGAAATGTGTTGAAGCAAATACATATTTATTTTGACTCGTACAAAGATAGGGTGAGCTATTGCTGCTTCACTGGGAAATTTACAAGGGGCTCCACTGACTACGTTTCCTGGTGAGAAAAATCTACCGGGATATATTATTGTGATCGACATGATATCCGACTTGACGAATGAGACCAATCAAGTTCTGGTGACTATCCAATAAATGCGATTGATTGAGCCTGTCACGTTCGTGACGTCACCAATAAAACATACTTATTTACAACATTGACTAATAGCAGATGTGAGGTTGATTCTGTATCTAAAAATATATCGCAAACACTCGCTTGCTAATGTTTTATAAGACCTGCGATGCAAGGTAACCTAGTGCTAAGTGGGGGGGGGGGGAATTATCATAAAAGAGCAATTGAAATCTCGATTTTGAGTGTTTACAGATATATTTGAACAATAATGTCTGTAATTTTATCATTTATTCACAAATTATTTGGTGATTATATCTGGATAAATGTTCCTGTGCAGAAAACACACTCACTCACTCACTCACACACACACACACACACACACACACACACACACACACACAAACACACACACACATATATATATATATATATATATATATATATATATATATACATATATATATATATATATATATATATATATATATATATATATATATATATATATACATATATATATATATATATATATATATATATATATATATATATATATATATATATATATATATATATATATATATATATTGTCAAAAAGATTAGCTTATAATTCCTACCATATCTTTCAAATAAATATGAATCTTAGTATTGACATATTTATTTGCAGAAATTAAATTAAAATAATGATTTCTTAATACATATGATACTATTAGGCATATTAACTTTAATTTGATAATGTAATTGTTCTTAGTAATTGGTAGTAACTTCAAATTCATATTAAATTTGTTTAAGTTAATAAGACAAGACTATTATTACAATAGTTTGAGTACATTTCAAGGTATTAATCTATTATTCTCTTTATTGATCATTACTAAGGCTGAATGAAATATCATCTATAATGTTTAGCATTACGTGTGTCCACAATGTATAGTTTTTGTGTTATTTTATTGACTGGAGCATTATGTTTACATCTTTGAAGTTAGCGAACTTAACCATTCATGTGAAAATGATTTAGTTAAAATGCATAAATATGATACGAACCGAAAATATAATTCGCAATTTAACGATTGCTTTCATAATTAACAGTCCTCCCTGGAGAAAAAGAAAACAAAATTGGCATAAATATCACAAGCTGACATAAATTCAGAGCAAACTTGATTATAATATGTATCTCCAGGGAACGGTTTCATCGAATTTTCTTGTTATGGTTCAGTGATAGAGATGATCTACAGAATGTGTGAATAAATATATACTTCAATGTCATCGCATCGTGTCTAATATTCAGTCCATGTGTTCGTCTGTCTGTGTTTTATGAACACAACCCGACTCATGTTTTTCAGTTGATTGCAATTCTACTTGATAAAATTGATGGTCATAATTAAAGAAAAATCGAGACATATGAGATATCCCAACGCAGGATCATGTAAATTAATGTCGTAAAACCGTGTGAGTCGCTTACACGTTTAAAAAGAAGTTTTGAATTTAATGATATTCATGTCCCCTGAACATCTTCTCTGATAAATGTTTCCCACAGTGTGTGTATCGATTTCCTTAAATCAGCGACATTCATGTTGTAGAAATATAATAAAGAATATGGTTTAATAATTTGTACGATGCAGCGCATCCACGCTAACAAGTAAAATTAAAATCACACGAGTGAAATGTGGTAGAATCAAATACATATTTATTTTGTCTCGTACAAAACTAGAGGGAGATATTGCTGCTTCACTGGGTAATTTCCAAAGAGCTCCATATAAAGATATATTATTGTGGTCGTGGAACCCGACTTGATGTCCGATTTAACGAATGAGACCAATCGAGTTCTGAACAATATCCAATAAATGCGATTGATCGAGCATGCCACGTTCTTTTCGGCGCCTATAAAACAAAGATTTACAACGATGACTAATAGCAGATGTAAAGTTGATTCTGTATTTAAAAAATATAGCGCAAACATTCGATTCCTAATATTTTGTAAGACCTACGATGAAAGGTAACCTAGTTTTTGGGGTAATTGACATAAAACAGCAATTGAAGTCTCGATTTTGAGTTTTTCCAAATATATTTAAACAACAATATCCCCGTCACCTTTTCATATATTCACAAATTATTTTGTGATTATACCTGGATAAATATTCCTGTGCAGAGACATAAACAAACAGACACACACACACACATGAATATATACATACACACAAACACACACACACACATATATATATATATATATATATATATATATATATATATATATATATATATATATATATATATATATATATACACACAATATCGTAAAGAAGATTTGCTTTATATATATATGTGTGTGTGTGTGTGTGTGTGTGTATATATGTGTGTGTGTGTGTATGTATATATGCATGTGTGTGTGGTCATAATTAAAGAAATATGAGATAAATTAATGTCGTAAAACCGTATGGGTCGCTTACACGTTCAAAAAGAAGTTTTTGAATTTAATCATATTCATGTCCCCTGAGCATCTTGTCTGATGAATGTCTTGCACAGTATGTCTATCGACGTCATTAAGTCAGCGACATTCATGTTTTAGAATTATAATAAATAATATGGTTGTATAACTTGTCCGATGCAGCGTATCCACCCTCACAAGTAAAATTTAAAGCATACGAATGAAATGTGGTAGAATGAGATACATTTATTTTGTCTCGTACAAAAATAGGCGGAAATATTGCTGATTCACTGGGTAATTTCCAAAGAGCTCTACGGACTACGTATACTGGATAGAAGAATCTTCCTGGATATATTATTGTGGTCGTGGAACCCGACTTGATATCTGACTTAACGAATGAGACCAATCGAGTTCTGAACAATATCCAATAAATGCGATTGATCGAGCGTGCTACGTTCGTGACGTCACCTATAAAACATAAAGATTTACAACAATGACTGATACCAGATGTGAAGTTGATTCTGTATTTAAAACATATAGCGAAAACATTCACTTCCTAATATTTTGTAAGACCTACGATGAAAGGTAACCTAGTTTTCGGGAGTAATTAACATAAAAGAGCAACTGAAGTCTCGATTTTGAGGTTTTACAAACTTATTTGAACATTAATGTCTCTTTCACCTTCTCGTATATTCACAAATTATTTTGTGATTATTCCTGAATTAATGTTCCTGATCAGAAACACACACACACACACACACACACACACACACACACACATATATATATATATATATATATATATATATATATATATATATATATATATATATATATATATATATTGTCAAAAAGATAAGCTTGAAAATTTCTACCATATCTTATAAATGCATATAAATACATATGACTCTTAGTTGAGATGCATTCTACTGGTCGGGTCCCCTCGCCCTCCGCACACGCTCGCAGATATAATTATTTCTTTATACCTGTTATACTATTAGACATAATAGCTTTACTTTGTCATTTTACTTCGTACTTAGTAGTACCTTAAAATAAATATTAAATTTGTTTAAGTTAATAAGGTATGACAAATGATTACAATATTTTGAGTTCGTTTCAAGCTACGTATTTCATTCCCTTTATTGATTACGCTGAACAAAACATCGCCAATAAAAAATGCTTAGCGTTTCATGTGACCACAAAGTGTAGCCTGAGTGTTTTTTAATTGATTGGAATATGGCTTTTACAACTTTGAAGAAAGAATATTAACCATTCATGTGAAAATGATTTAGTTAAAATGCATAAATAATGTACAAACTGAATATGTAATTTGCAATTTCACGATTGCGTTCAGGATTAACAGTCGTCCCTGGAGAAAAAGAAAAGAAATTAGCATACATATCATAAGCTGACGTAAAGTCAGAGCTAACTAGAATATAATATTTATCTCCAGGGAACTGTTTCATCGAATTTTCTTGTTATCGTTCAGTGATAGAGATGATCTACAGAATATGATAATCAATATATAATTCAATGTCATCTAATATTCAGTCCACGTGTTCGTCCGTCCGTGTTATACGAACACAACCATGGTTTTCAATTGATTGCAATTATACTTGATAAAGTTGTAGGTCATAATCAAAGACCTTACATGTTGTTTCATTGTATTAACGATGTGTAAGAAAGACTAACCCTTATACTTTCAGTTGAATGCAGTAACGTAATATATGATATGACACGGTGACCTTATATCGACACTGTATTTCGGAAGAGCTATGCACCCTTTCGGACAAACCATACTTACGTTCTATATACCCTGAAAAAATATATGAAAATATAAAGTTTTAATTCATTGCTCAATGGCGTTACCATGCATGTAATATTTTAACATTTACATCTCACATAGCGAAATAATTGTGATAATTGTCAACTCTAAGAATTGATAGGTTATGTTAGCGTTAATATTTAAATGTGTTTTCCATTCCTTTCTCATATTGTGCCAGGAAGAAAAGATATACTTTGCACTTAAGTTCTATATACCTTCATATCATATCGGCAATGTCGCTGAAGAAATTGTCAGAACTATTTCTTCGATGACTTGATCAGACGGATTGTAGAAATTAAGGACAATTACTGTGATAGACTCGAAGAACAGTCGGTCTGGTTAATATCAACATCTTTTACATTAATGAGATCTGACAGACACCAATACGAGATCATCTACTGATAAATATGATTTCTTTCGTCATTAACAGCAATCTGATTGACCAGGCTCTTTGGAATCGTTCGGGTTCATACATACATAAACCCATTTATTTTCTTGTTAGGCCTCACCCACCTGAACTACTTTCTGTACGTATACTCAGTGAATGAGTATAAGATCACTCAATGTATGGCGTCTTAAGTAACATTTTAGTTACGAATCTAACACTTGAGAGTTGGTTTCAAATAGATAATATATCTTTGTTAAAGCTATCAGTAAGATACATTTTAAAGGTATACAAACAAAACTTTTACCTGCACATCTTGATGTCAAAAGATATCAGTACCATAAACACTCATCAATGTATGTATGTTTTAATTTATGAACATTCTGTATTAATGTATAACAGTTCTGTATTAATTTGTGAAATTTCTGTATAATTTGTAAACTTTCGGTACTAATGTATGACATGATTGTATTAATATATAAAATTTGTTACAATGTATGAAATTTCTGTATTAACGTATGAAATTTCTGTATTAACGTATGCATATTTGGAATGTGTTCTCTCCATTAAAATACCATAGAATTAGAAGAAAACAGAACACAAAACACTATGAATCAAATCTGTTGTTTTGGCCTAAATAGCGCAACGCTCTGACTATGAAAACAACATGACACAGTGAAACAAGAACCGTTATCCAAGTCCGTTAGCTGTTCGTATCATACAAGATTATCGATTCAAATTAGATTTGGAAAATGTTAAAGTCTCCTAAGGCTAGAGTGTAACTAAATGTTTTACTTAAGATTTTCACAGAAATGGAGTCAATATCTGATAACTTTGTTCAAGTAACCTTTCTTGCCTCACACTGTTGTTCTATTTCGTGTTATTCCAGCACTTGGAAACTAATTCATTGTCTGCATGATTAAAAACTGCTGTTTCCAACCTTTAAAAACCATCTAACCAATTTAAAAATGATTGTAAATTGACTATTCCTGAGTCCTGGCTTTTCCGAATTGTTCAGTTAATGCTGATCTATGTCTTTTTAAAACCTGCCGATCAATATTCCTAAATAAATGATAGAAAGTATTCTGACATAGAGGGCTTTCAGTTTGGTATGGATCAGCTGTCTTCTTTGTAACTCTAAGCTTTTGAGGAAAAAATATTGATATGTGAACAAAATTATAGCACTTGCTATGAGCATTGAGAAACCTTGAATAACTTTAGAACACATCTGAAAGAAATGTTCCTATCTTGAACATATTCAGATATGGTCACCAGATATGGTCATCACGCAAATGACAAAGGCATTGCCATTTGTTTTAAAACGTTTTCTCTTTAGCTCTATTGGTCATACTTGAACTGTTACAGGAGGTCATATTGATGTTGAATTTTTAATAGGATGACTTGTAGTGTTGTCCAGTAGGTCTTAAATGAAAATTATTCTGATGTCAAATTTGGATGTCACTGCTGCCATTTAAAAAATCTTGTTATTGCTGCTCCTCCTGAATGAAAAGTCATTTCTCTCCAACCCCACCAATTCCTAGCTGTTAATCCCTCTCGAAACACTGGTCAGCTACATGGGTTTTCTTTTCTCTTCTCCAAATATGATGATTGTGATACATGAGTGAAAAATGATAATTATGCCAGTCATACATCCAATATAGCTGCCATGAAAACCATGTTAATAATCTTGTTGTCACCTGGATGGATGGACATTATGACAAGGGTTAAGACTTATAATAATGTCTACTTTGTCCTAAATGAAAATGGCACCAATCTTACATACGATATGTGTATCACAACATCTAATTTGTAAATCTTGTTATTGCTGAATAACATCAGGATAGTTTCAACACCCCACTATTACAAGGAAGAAATTAATTCTTGGAAATTTTATTCACCTAGTAGAGATTGTCCCATTTCTAGAATCCATTTAATAATTTGTGGAGAAAAACGTTTGCATTAAACATGGGACAAGCATGATAAAATGTAATGGCGTGGTAATAATAGAAGATAAATATTACATAGTTTAAAATAGTGTATACCATTTCAAAATGATTTCTGTCCTATAATCTAAAAATAAATATATTTAGTTTCAAATAGTTCAGATCTTCTTGAGTAATGAAATTTTACTTTTGAAATTAGTTTGAGGTTGCAGTATATGTTATGGACTGTAACTTGTTTGGTGCATTGTATATGCAGTCAGAATGTTAAGGAATTTACCAGGGATAGAAAACAAATTTCAGGATATTACTGCTACATGTGTATTATTTGTTCTTTAACAATTGTATTTAAGAGTCTTATAAGAGAATGAGCCATTTCGCTGGTTCAGTATTCTCAAATGCTCTCAGTAACTTCTTTTTTCTCCTATTCTGAAATTACAAAAATGGGCTTAGCAATAAAATTGGCTTCCATGTGTATGTCTGTCTGAACCTGCTAGAATAATTTCAGATTTTACTTTTTTTTATACTTTTTTACTTCATAAAAGATATGTTTGAAACAAATTGTAAATTATTTTTAATGTGCAAGATATTTTACTGGAAATCTCAAATTTAGAGTGATCAAAACATTTATATGTATAAAATCTAATTTTTTAATTTCTTCTGTTATCTTTTTTAAAATGGATTTAGAGATTCATTTAGTACATAGTGAAGTATTTCCGTGTTAGAGCATCCTGAAAAACTTGTTGGGACATGTACTCCAAGGTTTAATTAGTATTGTGATATTGATTTTTATAATAGATTTAACCAGTTTTCTTATATCAGATCATTCATAATACATGTGGCAGTTTGTGTTTAAGAAACAAGCTAAATATGACAGCAAACCTGATGAGAGTCAGAACTCCCTGTAACAGTACATATTTTTTCTATTTTGCACAAATATTGAATTTTGTAAGAGGAAGGTAAATTCAATTTTTAAAATTACATTATAAACAAAATAATTGATGATACAATAAAGATTTTGAAAACATACCTGTTGCAGTTGACTTTGTATCATTGTAATTAGATAGACAATATATATATATATATATATATATATATATATATATATATATATATATATATATATATATATATATATATATATATATATACATACATACATACAAAAGACAACGTGAATGCCAAACTTTTGCAACTTTATTTGAAGGTTTAACAAAATTGAAACAAAGGCTATTTTATTTCTTCTGAATAAAGTTTTTCAATTTAATTATTTTCCTTAATTTCATTTTTCTTTTGTTTTCATTTTAAAAATTTAGAACTGCAGAGGAGGTGAGTTTTAAGACCAAGCTAGTTAATTGTATGGTCTTTGTTTCGGAAATACAGAATTGGACAGTTTTGAGAGAAAATATACTGGTATAAAGGGGTTTCAGTTAGAGTTAATGGAAGAGCATGTTAATGAAGTGTAGAACATGGTCCTGATTATCAACTATTTTAATGTGTCTATACTGAGATAAACTTAGACATTGTTCAGTATGGTTAAGCTGCACATGCTTTTACAGATTATGTATGTATGTATGTATGTATGTATGTATGTATGTATGTATGTATGTATGTATGTATGTATGTATGTATGCATGCATGCATGCATGCATGCATGCATGCATGCACGCACGCACGCACGCACGCACGCACGCACGCACGTACGTACGTACGTACGTATGTATGCCATGGTACATGCCTCTTATGTTTCTGCTATCTGCTGAGGTCTGGATGCTCGGACGGAGCTAAAGGAGGTATTCATGTGCGCACGGCCGTGCTAACCTTTGAACTTTGCCTCTTTTAGACCTGCATGTCTATAGAGTCGTCTAGAGTCCCACGATGAAAGTGAGAGCACCCATTACGTATGCTGCGGGCGATAACATCCACTACAAAGGCAAGCAAATGGAGCGTTGGGTGGAGTACTACTCTAAACTGTACTCCAGAGAAAACCAGGTGAGTAACGATGCCTTGAACGCCATTGAAGAAAATAAAGTTCCTCTCATGGCCGAACTGGACGAGAAACCAAAATTCATATAATGCGGCGGTTGCATGCTTCTCACGCACCAGCACAACATCCTCTGCCAGTTGCGTGAATGAAGGTGCAGCGCCTTAGGACTTTATAGACGCCAACATCGTAACTCTGTATAAGATCAAGCGAGGCAGAAGTGACTGCAACAACTACAGGGGCAAACCTCTTCTTAGTATCGTTCGAAAAGTCTTCTTACGCGTCATCCTAAACAGACAGCAGACGCATGCAGAATGAGTGTATCCAGAGTCGCAGTGCGGGTCCACAATCGACATGATTCTCTCAGTCTAGTAACTGCAAAACATGCAAAGAACAACAAAAACAACTTTCTTCAAGACCTTAATTGACCTTACCAAGGCGTTCGATATGGCCAACATAGACGGGCTCTTTACACTCCTGGCGAAGGTTGGATGCACTCAAAAGCTTTAAGCATGATCTAGTCCTTCCACGATGACATCAAAGGCACAGTATAGTGCGATGGCTCAACATTCGACCCCTTCAACCTCTGCAGCGGAGTTAAACAGGGTTGTGTCATAGCCTCCGCGATATTCGGCATCTTCTCAGGTGTCCTGCTCAAGCACGCCTTTGGGACGTCAACAAAAAGGATCTACCTGCACATGCGAGCAAACGGCAAACTGTTCAACCTGGCCACGACTAAAGTCGGAAAGTAAAGTGCGTGAAGCAGCCATCTGGGACATGATCCTCGCAGACAATCTTGCCCAATACAAGAGCACAGAGGTGAGCAGCATCACCTGATGGTCACCTTGCTAAATCATGCGGTGAGTTTGGGCTCAGCTCACCATCAGCCGAAAGAAAAACAAACGTGATGACTCAGAACATATGTATGTATGTATGTATGTATGTATGTATGTATGTATGTATGTATGTATGTATGTATGTAATATCTAAACATTCATGGTTTTAATTTTAAACGTACTTGACGCTGTGGATGTAGGTTTATTGTTTAATATGAGGCTGCAATAATTGGGAGTTTAAACCGATCAGTGGTTAGCATGACGGATTCCAGAGTGGAAGAATTCGGGCTCAAATCCGAATGCTGAACCAGCTGGTGTCAGCTATCGTGTGGTGTCCTTGGACAATCCACTTTACTCTTGTTGCCATGGTACTATAAGTATTATTTATTGTGCTGTGCCGTAAAGCTGACAACAAAATCAAGGTATGTGATCCATGTTTGATCTATATTGATTTTAGCAAGAATGTCTCGAATTCTGCAATCACTGAATCATTTAGCATCTGAATATTGTCATTATTGTCACTCATTCAACTTCACGCAGTCTTATAATATACTGCACATTTAAAAAGATTTTAAATCCTTGAGAAATGTAACCACACACACACACACACACACACACACACACACACATGCGCGCGTCTTAATCTGTGTGAAATTGCCTACAATATCACGCAATGATCAATATATTAAATAATTATTATATGACTATAGGCGGCATCTAATATTAGTGCTTTCAAGACATGATGTATATGACATAGTTGAACAATTTGGCAAACAGGATATTAACATAGAACAACCTTTATTTTGAAATATCTAAATTATCTTGGTTTCAACATACAAAAATAAATCAAATCAATATCTTACAACTAAAAGAAAGTGGTATTTCAAACTAGAAAGAGCTATGTGTGTAGCGAGCTTAAGTAGTCGAAACTTGGGTTAACACTGATATTTATAACACATTTTGAAACATCGCTATCAATACACATTCCGCTGTAACAAACAAACAATTAAACGTGATCAATCTGTATCCGTTTTTAGTTTGTACACAACAATTGCGTTGGTAAATAGTCATTCTCTCTCTCTCTCTCTCTCTCTCTCTCTCTCTCTCTCTCTCTCTCTCTCTCTCTCTCTCTCTCTCTCTCTCTATGTATGTATGTATGTATGTATGTATGTATGTATGTATGTATGTATGTATGTATGTAGACGGGAACACACTAGTTACAGAGAAAAGAGAAGATTTATATGAGAGTTTTCATTGCAATAATACAATTTCAGTGAATTCCACAGCCTGATGACACGACATGATACGTTTGCGTTAGACTATGTTAATGACACTCATTGGTGTGGGCAACACTATCATTATATATGATGAAAAGCATTTTTAAATTGCCATAAGCAAAATGTGTTGATGTCCAGGTACCATTCAACAGACACGTTACTCTCGGGTTCTGGCTCAGTTTCCCCAGCAGACCTTCTAGACTTCTGTATGTATTGTTCTGTCCGATCATCACTTCTGTTGTCGCTTTTATTGTCCCTAGTATCACCGGTGGAGTGTTACACGCTGTTCAAATCTGAAAATACATCCTCAGTTCGGAACCATCCGTAATAATCCGTAATAATCCGTAACAAACGTATGAATCTTAGAGACGTAAACAATTCGAGTTTCATATATATTAACGTCAGAAGAATTTCTAAAAATCAAGTTTCAGCTCTTTTTCAGTGAATGAGAATTATTTGTTTCAAATTAAGAGAATGTAAAAATCACATAAATCCCTTTATCCATATGTTTATGCATACATAAATGCATGCATAATATTGTATTGTCCATGATGTTGTAAGTGTGGATTTCATATATAGTATTAAAGAAATACATGTATTGTCATATCATTGTTTAGATTTAAATCTGACAGTTGTACGTAAGTTATTCCTCAACAGCGCACATCACCAAATCTAATCTTTCTTTCAACACCATTTTATCTTTTATATGAACAATTTATTACTAAGGTCTTACATTCTAGGTTACAAACTTTTATGCCACATTTATTGATAAGGCTAATGAATATGTAAAACTTATTACAGGAGTGGATTCTACATTTATATGTATATAATGACACGTACCAATAGAATGTGAGTAGTTGAGTATTGCCATTTTGCAAATGAATCAACGAAACAAGGAAACAATAAAACGTAATAGATCTATTACATGTGCTATTCTAGTTTCCTTCATTATTATTATTAATTTTAGTTTCATTATTATTATTATCATTATTATTATTATTATTATTATTATTATCATTATTATTATTATCTGAAGAAAGACTGTGTCCGAAGAAAGATTTGGGCAGGTGATTAAAAACAATTGTAAACTGCAACCATCTATCATTTTATTAGCCTTGACGGATCACTGTGGCACTTATAATATTAAGTCATGTTGAAGCTTGACCTTTGTATTGACCATATAGAACCATGTATCTGTACGATTAGATATATTAACAAATATAGTGGCAAAGTTTTTCTTAGGACTGTGAGCATTTTTGCTTGTTTTCGACAATAAGGACAAAAAAGAAAGAAAATTATTACGGGTATCTTTCCATTATAAATCTGTCTGACGCTCTAGGTCACCGTTTTTATACACTGTTATATGATGCTTAATACCGAATGACTTATTATACTCTTAAACCAAAGCGTTGATTGAGGTAAACTTATATGGGGAGGTTTGGTTGGATTTTTTTTTCGTATCAGTCAGTAACGCTAGACTTGTAATCTTATTCAGACGCACGCCTTTTTACATTTGTGAACTCTCGCACATGTACCTATTCTAGATACCGTAGCTCGCTCGACTGTGCTATATTGTGCTTTTGCTGAATACGCTATACCTTTTTGACTGTTGACCGATGTTAATTTGTTGCTGCACTGATGCGATTTTTAATAAACTTTTGGTCAATTCAATCAAAAATAGTCATTACGTAATCCAGTTTCTTACAAAAGAGAAAAGACACCATATTGAGTGAAACCTTCATGGTTATTAAGAGATGGAACACAGTAAATGTTTATGAGGAGTCGATTAACCGTGAAAAGACTAGCATGATATTATTAAGATACAAGAGGAGTCAGCCTGTTTCAAAAGACATTTATAAGAATAATAACGCCTTAGAGAAGTCAATGTTACGTATATTTAATTTTCATTTTGTGTTTGTTATTAGTTTTTAATTAATTTTTTATAATATGCTATTGGTATTGTGCCATTGCATGCTGCTTTTGACCTCGTACAAAATCAAGTTCATTGTATACATGAATGAAACCACTGAATTGTATTATGTATCAAATATATTTATATCATCCTGATACTAGAATTTTGGAACTTTCCCTGCTGTTTAAAACATATTTGATAGTATATATTGGCTTATACAATGCTACGACGCTCTGTGATTTCCACAACACTATGATCTTACTATGAAATGCAATTGTTAATTACTAGAAGTAAACTTTGTCGGTGTCCAGCTACCATTCCACAGACACTTTACTGTCGGATTCTGATTTGCTTTCCCGAACAGACCATCTAGATATCTGTAGGTGTAATTTTGTCCGACCTTCACGTCTACCGTCTCATTTATTGTCCCAGGTATTACTGGAGGAGTTTTATATCCTGTTCAAATATGAAAATACGCCTTCCGTATGGAACCATACACAATAAATGTATGAATGTTAGAGAAGCACACAATCAAATATTCGTGTTCAAAAATATTAAAGTCAGAAGAATATATCAAGTTTTAATTATAATTTATTGAATGAGCTTAGTTCCTTTATAAAGTATTGGAATGTAATAAACCCATTAATCCATCTATCCATTCATGCATACATACATACATACGTACATACAGACAGACAGACAGACAGACAGACAGACAGACAGACACCGGAGTTTTACAAACTGTCCAAACATATATAATAATATAAATATAACCTAAATAACTTTTTGAAGTTCCAAACAGATTTATTTTAGAAAAGTTTCATACAATTCAAGTAAACTTCTAAAGGTTACAAATAAGTTTTATACATACAGAATAACATTTCATGGGCGTTATGCCACTTCACTGTTTATTTAATGGAGACGTTGTGGAATAGCAATCATAATTTTGCGTTTCACAGAAAATCCGGCCCTTAATCGTATTCGAAAAACAAAACTTCTAAAGAGACATTTGACATGCAACTTCTCAAACATCTGACATAAATGTATCTTAATTATACTATCTATTGTTCACGTTTCTTTTCCTTTGTTTGTAAGTTTACTTGAATTGACAATGTTGCTCTCTCACAATGACATTAATTTCACACAGAACCCAAGATTAGAGACTGTCAATTCATGCAACTTTAAAATACTGCCGGACAGTCTCATTGAATAACTTTCACACATTTTTAGAACAGGATCTTCACCTATTTAAATTTACTTCAATAACCATGCAAGGTTATCAACCATCGAGGTCATCATTATCCATGTGAAGCGGAAACCCGGTACCAAGTTTGTCTTTTTCACTGCTAACTCCTTGATATTTGTAACTTTTGTGACTTACATAATTCTCCTAAGAAAGGCTATGGTTTTCAAATAGTGGCAGTGACTGCAGCATGGCTAATATTAGTCCTGCTTATGATCGATGCCACTAGAATGATTTTGAAATCTACTGTAATCCGCAAAATGTATTCCGCAAGTGCTTTACAGATTTAATTGCTTCTTTGGTCTCTGCTCCTTCGCCATCTGTTTTAGTATGCTATTCAAAATTAAAATTCAAAGTTTAAATGCGGTTTCATAACAATCCGACTGTATTTACGTTCTGGTATCTAAAATTAAATAAAACAAGAATCATCTCCTTTTACATTTATTGTATATTATAATTCACGCTTTCATTAATGTTCTTGTATTTACTACCCTTCAAAAAAAACATTACTGGAAATGGAGACTTTAATGTATGTTGCAATTTAGTGACACGCCAACACTTCGACACTTCCAGACTTTGATTTAGTTTGGATTTCCTCACACAGTTATTCAGAACTTTAATCATTATGGTTTGTGTCTGTAATTCTATGATTATTTGGGATTTAATTCTGAATACTGTACTTTCTTTAATTACAGTTATCTTTGTGCTTTATGGAAAGAAATTATTTGTTCAATTTTGCAAATGATTATTTGGGATTTAATTCAGAAAATCATATGTTCTTTGATTACAGTTTATCTTTGTATTAAATGGAAATCAATTATTTGATGAATTTTTCAAAACTTGATGCTTGCCACTCCTGTCCATTTTATTCCTTATTGAGGCCATAGAGTCGTACTATAAGTCAGCTTTCGCAATAAATTTATGGTATATATAATGGACATGGCAAAAGAAGATCAAATCAAATCAGCGAAGTTGTAATGCTGATTCTCCGATTTATATCGCAATCGTTA
Source organism: Unio delphinus (assembly GCA_029339505.1). Taxonomy (NCBI): domain Eukaryota; kingdom Metazoa; phylum Mollusca; class Bivalvia; order Unionida; family Unionidae; genus Unio; species Unio delphinus. Next base: position 837,541 of record JAQISU010000144.1, read on the forward strand.
GAACACGACCTCTTGATATATTTTATGTTGTGAACAGGTTCAATGATGGGCCTGACCAGAACAGCATTTGCCTCTTTCCATGTCTCCGAGCTCACATCGCTGCCATACATGAGTGCCCACAGATGTTTCCTTGGACGGATGAATCATTACACCTGGTCTGATATTCGGAAATGGACAGTCTATATTTTGAAAAGGATGTAAATGTGAAGTAATATGCAAGATGTCGTTCAGCTCCTATATAGAAAATTAATATTTTGTTCTTTTGTGGAACCAAAAAAGTTTCTGGCAATACGGATACTTTTCTAATTACCATAAGGTCAAAATCGGAATTTTTACCTGATTGAACACATGCACGTTTAATATCGGGGTTAGATGGATCGCATTTTACTTAAATATAACCCAACCTATGTATAAATATTACAACTTAATCATAAGACTTCAAAAATGATTAGATATTGTATCAATAGGTAGTAGTGACGTGTCAATGATTAGACAGTGTGTCAATATGTAGTAGTGACGTGTCAATGATTAGACAGTGTGTCAATAGGTAGTAGTCAAGTGTCAAAATACTTAAAATACCCTTTTATGTCCTTAATTACTACGATTGGATGAAACACAGACTGTGCTGCAGTTATGATATATATTAGCATGATAACATACGATTAAACATATATTAAAGAGCTGATGATACAGTCATTCATTTAAATGAATCGTCCATAAAATCAATACCATATTGTAAAACCATGTTTAAACATAATGGCGAATTTGTATTAACCTTTTTCTGGTATATATATTGCTGTGAATTGAGTCATGTTCGGGCTGGAGATTTATCCCTCCCGGTACAGAATCCTCTTCGCACAGTTGACATGAAAGGTATATTCTTCTGTAGTTGAAAGACTTACATCTCTGTTTTCTGAGCACACACGCAGTGGCGCACTGATAGATGTTTACTTTGAATGTTGTCATCAAAGCAGAGCGAGCAAGACTGCGCCCAAAATTGAGTTCTCCAACATATGTTCGTCTTCCAATAGTACCTTCTGAAAGGCATATTATATTAGTAATAGGCTAAAGAACCAACACAAAATCTCTACCTTGCTTGCCATAATTCGGGTCCTTCTGGGAATGAAAATAATGGTTATTACATCTTATAAGAATTAAAAAAAGTTTATTTGCAATATAAAATAGAATTGTACAATAATATTGATGATATGTATTAAATGTAGGATATTTGTTACAACTAAACACAAGTTTAAATCTTTAGTTTTCCCCAATTCACAACACACACACACACACACACACACACACACACGTGCGTTCAGATGTATATGTGTTAAATATGGCACAAAAAACAAACAGTATTAAGAAAGGACGCTGATATAGCTACTTCGGGAGCTCAATGGGCTAAGTATACGGAAGATAACATCTCCCTGGGTATAGTTAGTGTGGTCGTGGTACCAGACGTGATATCTGACTTGATGACCAATATTAGCCAGAGCCCGGAGATTTCCAATAAACTAAAGTGATAAATGTCATATTCCTGATGACGCTTATAATAATTAAAGATTTACAACAACGACATATTGCACATGAAGTTGATTCATGCGCTAAATTCTATAAACAAATAATTGCATCAGAGAAAAACTTCCTTGTTTCCTAGTAAATTCGGCGATGGAAGTTAAACACGCATTAGGGGCTGGTAATTATTCAACGGATTATTATTAAGATAGAATCGATTTATTATAGCCAAAGAGGATATTGGAGGGGTAGAGAACGATTAGTAAACTCGCTGATGCAGCAAATGTTACACGTTCTGTTGCTGTAAATTGGTTAGCACGATAGGCAATATGACAAATGTATATGCCACCGGCTAAACAAATTCAGTACGTAGATTTGTATGTCAGCGCTCATAATGAAGTTCATATATATTATTATTATTATTAAGAAAATTGTTCCACAACATTACTGTGTTACAGCTCGCACAATGTTGTTTAGTGTCATGATAAATTCAGCGTCATGATCAAAGTCGCGGTTATTTTATTTTTTGGTCACTTTGTTTATAATTAAGCATTGTTTTCTTAATATATCATTGCAAAAAAATCATGAACAGTTTCTTTAAAGTCTATGGCAATTCTTCGCAGCTAAGATATTTTTCTGACCAGCGACAGCGTTTTACCACTCGATACGATCATCCGCGATCCAAACTCATGTATACTAAATAGTTAATACTTGTGATGAACGGATCGTTATTGCGTATCCTAGCGTCCATGGAGATTTGTCCATTTTAATTTAATACGAATTTCTATTTTCTTGACTCTGGCACGGGTCATGGTATATCAACATCAATATTCTGTCATCGTGTATCAACCGGTCGATAAGACTATAGTAGATTTAAAACTGTTTCTTTATGTAATATAAATAATTTATGTTGAAGTGTATCACAAAATATCTACTATCTACCACTTTCAAATCATTTGGTTTCCATTATCCCCACAAATGTTCATACAAGTTTCTAAAACTATTTTACGAATTATTTCACACAATTTTATTTGGTTGAAATCTAATTAAATTCTTAAACTCATTTAATTATAATTCAAGCTCGCTGTGGTCATCGGTTATCTCATCATTAAACTATATAAACTCTTTAAATCATCTTAACGGAGACAATCCAAAACCCAGTGATGGATGACCTTTATGACAATACATTATCACCGCGGTATTCTTTAACAATAATCAATAAAGAAACATTTTTTGGTACATATTTCTATCCCATTCGTCCAGAAGCACATTTATCTCTCTTACATCGTAAAAAGTGGTATAAATACATGATTCGACGTCTCTTTCTTTCATTTCTCTCGCAAGTCTATGCGTGGGTATTAAGAAAACAAAATCTGAACCATAGCTAATAATTCAATAACTCGAGTTGTTTCACCTTAACCACCAGGTCCATTTAGATAAGCAGTCGTATTTCGGAATACTGAATCATATACAGATGGCGCTAATGATAAACAAATCTGATTATTTTTACGATTTACATCTTTATCGAGAATATCAGTGGATTCGGTATAGCCGTGTAACTTTATTGTTCTATTATCCATTCTCTCCAACTAATGTTCCCTCTAAGCGAATGGTAGATGTGCGCGCAGTGCTCGCTGCATTGTGCAACCATTACGGATACGAGCAAAATTAACGTTGGATTGAGCAAAATGTAACGTTGGATTGACAATTCAGCTGCGACGCGAAGATACCTGAGCACCTGCGCGCGCTGGCGCAACTTAGAGGGAACGTTGTCCCCAACTAGTACCTCTAAATTGAGTCAGTAATTTTGAATATTTTCTGTTTATATAAATGTATCGTTAGAAAATTTTACCGCGGTGTTATGAAATTTTTTTATCATCGAGAATAAATTTATGATAACATACGCGAGCATTGACAATCGTAAATGAATGCATTGACTCGGCATCAGTACATCTTACGGTTGTATCTAAGTTATTTCCGTGTGACAAGAGAGCTGTTTCTATACCTATATACGGTATCAGCAATTATAAAATGGAGTCCAGCATCATCTATAACTAATCTTGTACAATGTCGGTATAGTTTCATGATCAACATTGAGTAAATCTAAGATTATTTATCTGCCAAGATATTTCATGACTCTTCACTAGCTTTCAGATATATATTAATGGAAAAAAAAAAAACGAAAAAACTGATACGCACGTGAAGCCTTTGTAACGAATATTGACGCGAGGGCACTCCAATAGAAATATTCTTGGCCTTTCGTTATTTTCCAAATGTCCTCTAAAAGTTATCTTTTGCTAGAATGACAAGTTTGAAATGCATATATGATTAAATGCTGTAGATAAATTATAATTTTCTAAATGAAAAAGTCCGTTTTAATTTGAAATTTAAAAAAAATCCAATTTACACTTTGATGTTTACTCTTCAAGCAGGAAAATCAATGTCAAATTAATTTTCATATTATACTTGACTATTTTGTATTTAATATTATATGTTTTCCATACCCGTCCCACGTCTTCCTCAGACTGGGTCCATCTCTTTTTTTTGAGTAATAGAAGAATTTTTTTTGCAATATCTATATTTATTTATAAAAACAAACAAAAAATAAAGAGCACCGTATATATTAGTGTTTTGAATAGTGAGTTTAACCTCTAAAGCTTCGATTATTGTCTTGCATGTGGGAGGTCGACTCGTTTTGCATGTGGGAGGTCGACGGTTCAAATCGTCTAGCAGTCATATTAAATACTTCTACAAATTATACTATCATCTGCCTCGCTTGGCGTTCAGCATTAAGAGGTACATGTGTTAAGATTGGTCGTCCTGGTATCAGGATAATTTGAATGTCTACATCATTATGCCCCAGTATAAAACATCACCATAAACACACACATATATATATATATATATATATATATATATATATATATATATATATATATATATATATATATATATATATATATATATATATATATATATATAAAACACAGAAATAAATACCTATTGGAATAGGTGACTTTTAAAAAGCCTTGGATGATTGCAATATCCTATACATTTATTACATGATGGACTGACAAAATGTGCTATATTATTCGCCTTTGTATATTATAGATCATAGCATGAAATACTAACAAGTCTTACTGGCTGTTTTGGTTCAAAATTACAAAACTGGATTCCTAATTTCCTATCCAATAGATAAGTTTCAAATTTATATTTTTGGAATTAATTCCAAGATTTTTCAATCAATGTTTTAATTATAGGAATTGAGTATAAGAACTACATACATTGGTATTATTCATACGTTGCCACGATAACAATAGAATGTGTACATACATTGGTATTATTCATACGTTGCCACGATAACAATAGAATGTGTATTTAGACCTCGAGCAAATGTTATAAGAAATGTAATAAATTGATAATAATTTTGAATTGGTTTAGAAATATACATGTTAAAGTCTTTTTCGTATTTTATTAGCAGATGAACACATTATGTTAGCATTTGAAAAGTTTTTTTACGAATACAATTCTAAACGACAGGGCCAACAATGAGTAGGACCGACATTTGCTGTTTTCTCCATCCTTCCATAAGAATCGACACTATAGTACTTAATAGACGAGGTCTCGGTGTGATTCGAACCAGCTGTGGGGAAGGGCTCGAAGGTTTCAAACACGTCGTCTTTACATGCACGTTAATTCTTCTTCATTATTGAATTCTCCCTTTCTTTTAATATGTTTCAAGTTGTGGCAAACACTGTCTCCAGGAAAAATTGAAACAACAATTGCGTATATAGTGTAGTAGAGACCACATTTGTATTGTACTGTTGTTTGTTGTTAAGTTTAAAATAAGGTAAGCGATCTAGGACCCTCAGGGCTCTATTATTTGAATGTCCCTTGGATGCTTTGTTTGTTGAATGTCATTGTGCAGTACATATTGTTTTGACGGTCGATATGTTACGGTGGAGACAAACCATCCGCTTCTTCCTAGGTAGAACCAGCATTGTATCCGTACGACTTTTTTCACTTTCAAGTCGAGCTCCCAGTTGAATTCAAATCCGCAACAGTGCGAGAAGATAAGGTTTCCAGCGCAGCGTTGTTAACTCTTTGGCTACAATGGGGAGAAGTCCTTGAATCTTCTATTCTGGGTCTGGATAATACTTCTCATATACAAAATTTAAAATCTGTATAAATGATGTCAAGGTCCGACGCAGCGGTTATTGCATTCGTCATTATGTACAAACATTAGTCGTGAGAATTGATGCTCTTATGGTAGTATATTAATATTATTGTCTTATAAATGTATTCTTTACAAATTATGTTTGTTATAATGATCGTTTTATTTCTTTATTAGATTGAAGAAAATAAGAGTAGACTATTACGAGGTTCTGGACAACTATGTCAAAATCTATGATAGGTGCCTGAGTACGTGCCACTTGCAAATGTCAAAAATTCTTCTGCGCCCTTCCGATACTATTGACGACATTTCATCAGATTATAGTGAAACTGATATATCCATCTAAGAAAAGCAAGAAAAGCACTTACTATTAACATTTGTGGCCAAATTTGATTAGGACTAGAGCTGAAATCGATATCAATCGATTTTGAGTAATCGATCATTTCTTCCCTTCATTAGTATCAATAAAAAGTATGAAGTATCGGTATTTGTTAGAGCAAAAAATAAAAGAGAACACAGATTTGAGACTCGTCTAATTAAAGGAAAGACAAATTTGAACACCATCTCTTCAAAAGAGTGTATTATATATTGCATTTTCCACTTATGAGTAATGATCATAATCACAGTGCACGATCAACTTACGGAGCCACAGTCATTTACACAGAAGTTGTTTCATCCCATTGTTGCATAATTTAATACCCACCGGAAAGGTTTATTGCCTTTATCATGTTTCGAAATTCACAAACAGTTTACTTGGTACAATGCCTTACATTCAATGACCAAACAAATCGATACCAACATCTATCTGTCATTTCAAAAATGTTTTAAAGTTGTTCAGTGACATCTGTATATAATTCTTGAAATATTACTCGCGCTACAGAAGTTCCCAAATACAAAAACCGACCTTTCACTTTCGCTACCACTTTCTGGGTCTCTGGAACATAAATCGTTGCTAATTTTGTGTTATAGTCTGAGACATGAGCAACAGTACATACATACATACATACATGCATGCATGCATGCATGCATGCATGCATGCATGCATGCATACATACATACATACATACATACATACATACATACATACATACATACATACATACATACATACATACATACATACATACATACATACAGTACACACACGGGATACTAGTGTCAATTGTTCTAAAAGTAAAGACAAAATAAGCATTGAAAATATTCTTTATCAAACGGAAGGTTGTATCGTGGGAACTAAGTGATATCTTAACATGGTGTAGGTCAGATATGGCTTTTATGGCATGGAAAATATTTAGGGTAATCAAAGTCACATTATATAGCATATATTTCCAGGTTGCAATCATGTGCACCGTTTGGCTATGCAAGAAAAGATACCACCTCTCCAGCCCAGCTGATCCAGTATTTATCAGTATCAAACAAACCTATAAATGCACAACCTGTGGAAATAACCATTGCATATATTTCAATAGTATACTCTCTCGTGAGACATACACATATACATACGTAAATATACTCATACATATTTTGTGGGGGGCTACTCTCTCCTATGTTGATCTTTGCGGAAAAGGTAAGGAGTCCCTCCTGCCTTATTTATGATGTTTGCTATTTTGTATATGTTGTTATACATTATAATTTTATAAATGTTAAATTATGTTTTAATTGAATCTTTTTTAAATACATTTTTGTATTATATGCTTTTATCATCTTCTAGGTAATAGTTCTCTTCCCTCCTCATATCTGTGTCTTTTTTCCTGCATTCTTCTTTTTCCTAATTCTATCCCTTTTTTTCTCCTTATGTCCTGAGATTGCTGACGTACGTGAGCTTAGTATTCTAGTATACTATATGTCAGCTCCAAAACGTTGATATGACGTATATATCCTGCGTGAAGTACTTCAAACCATTCTGCAACACTATACTGGAACATTTCTCTTGATCAGGAAGGTATTTAAGTTAAATGTTATCGGGAATACGCGAGATTATTCAATCATTGTATTGGGAAACTTGGGGTTCACAGTAACAGTCTATAATGGTGGGGGTCTTATCTATTCATTTCGGATATATACATTGTTTTGATATTCATCGAGAGATTGCGCTTATTGCTGTCACCTGTTCGGTAAAACGTGCAATTTTGCTGCATACAAACTTGGCCGTAACGGATAATGCATGCTCATATTAATATTTATTAACAGCAATATGTCGCTCGAATATGGCAAATTGAGGCGAATTTGATCCTATCTGTAACTTAGAAAAGTTTCAGGTCAGCGTTTTTAACTGTAGCTACAGGTACCTAATTTCTTTTAAAAACTTCGTGTGAAACGATTAATGTACGTTTTGCTATATTTAATGACGCTGACCTGACAAGAGATACATTAAATGAGTTTAACTTAACCACATGTCATGCGCTTTGACGTTACAACGCTTGATTGTGTTTGGCCACATAAATTATGCATGCATTAATAAGAACGAGCACTTTGTGAACTGATGTCCCTTACTACGTGGACAACAGGAATAAAACAGCCGTTTTGCATCGCTGTGTCAAATATGATATGAAGAGTGAGAGAGTGAGTTTAATCATCTAGATTAAGAGGTATTTTGAAATATACTTATGTAACAGATAATATCCAATTAAAACCAATGTATATTACAACGTTATTTATGAAGAGTATTTGCATCGATGAATAATGTAATTAAGTTTATGTATATGACAACACATAGAGCTCAATAACTTAGCACATTACGTTTGCAACAATAATATTTCTCAAAGATTAGTGAATTCTCCAATATCGCTGGCTACATTTATTCAAACATCTGCAAAACTTTATGTTTAATTTTTGGTTGAAAATAAAAAGACCACTGAATTGCGTAGCTAAATTATATCATATAAATGTAAGGACGCAAACAGAAGAAACATGTCTGATCAATTTTTAAAATATATTGGTGATTGTTTTATACCTCTTGTAAAGTTTCATTCACATCTCGCACTGTCCTGAATTGATAATACGATCTATTTTATTTTCAGTGTCTGTCATATAGGTATGAACAAAACAAAAAGTTATGTTATGTCGGGAAAGTATTCATAGAAAAAATATTTTAAAATTTGCTTGGAAATTTCTGCGTTAAAACAAAATTAAAAACTATTCCGACCACCGAAGCTATTTCCAGTGTTGAATTGGTTGTTGGTGCGATCTACCTTTTCCTACTTTGATAGATCTGTTTGTTTTTTTATATTAGGAATTTAACGTAGCTTTTTGCAAGTTTTCATAAATATCGCCACGACAACTGTATTGAGCCAGTTTACTGTGATGTCTGGCACTGGAACATCATGCCGCAGACATGAAGCATGATGTCCCACCCAGTCACATTATCCTGACACCAACTGACCAGTCCTAGGCAGCTGTTTGTAACATTTTGTAAGTCTTTGGTACGACTTGGCTGAGCATTGAACCCGCGACCTTCCGCTTCCGAGGTGTACAGTCTACACACTAGGCCACCGGAGCGGTTACTTTGGATAGAATTTAGCTTTTTAAAAATAGAAGACATAGTGCTCCTGTATATCTGTTAAAAGACTTCAAATTCTCTTTGCTAATGTTAACGTTTAATGCCATATAAATCTATTCAAGCATGTCAAATATACACCGAATCGAACTAAGCAAGCCATTACTTCAGATGTGTTCCTCTTCAAATCATTTTTTATGAACGTTCAAGGATACGTTGAACAAACCGACAGCTTGTGTTAGGTTTAATATTATTTTTAATTTCATTAATTTAACTTTCATAAGCTGGTATTGTTGTCCATAGCAAACATGGTTTCCATATTATAAACTATTGATGGTTTAAAGTACTCTTGTACTGTGCAATACTCTTGTTTTGTTCCACCTAGATTGATTGAACTTGGTGGCAAAAGGCTCTAGTCAGCAATTTATCTTTTCATGCCCAGTAATTGCATATATTGATCTCAGATTACATGTGTAATAAATTATTTTGATGACCCAATCCTGCAAGATCTGAGCAGGTTTTGGGGAGACGGGCAGTATTAAATATGCCACGATCGCAGACTAACACGTCTTTACAATTAGATTTCTATACATATGCCCAGAACCATGTGAACGAGATCAAAATTATCATTGATTTGACATACACTTTGTCTATTAGAATATCACTAACTAACGCTTCATGGTCTAGGCTGTAAGGATTCAAGAGAAATACATACATATATACGGATATACTTGAGATTTCTTGAAAGAGCACCTAGTTTATTTTAACGCTTTTAACTAGATTTATAACTGTAATAGATCTAACACATTTTTTTAACAAAATGTTGCCATTTGTAGTGCAACAAAATGTTTAATAATCTGTCGAATATATGGTATTTGTTTCATCAATATTGGGAATGAGTAAGATCAAACAGTCATTAGTATCGAGAGTGATACAAAGATGCGCGAGCCCATTCTCCATTGTGTTCAATAACTTTACTTATACAAATGAGATCCGTCATTCCTTAGAATCCAGTTGTTTAAAAAACAAATGAGGCCTATCGTCTATTAGGGTAAATATTGGCATAACGATGAATCTAGTCCTTCATTCAAATGTGTCAATAATGATGCTAAGGCGAGTGCAGCCCAGCATAAATAACAATCAAATTGACACTAAGACAACCGAGTCACATCATTCATTATCCTCTATGGTGATGAATAGATCAGCCAGGCCCGGTAATCGTTTGGTCCCATAGTGATACCAAGACCATTGAGGCCCTCAATTCATTGCGGATCAAAGGGAGGCCAAGACCACTGAGGCGCGCAATTCATTGCGTATCAGAATGATGTCAAGACCATTGAGGCCTGCAATTCATTGCAGTTTAGAGTGAGGCCAAGACCACTGAGGCGCGCAATTCATTGCGTATCAGAATGATATCAAGACCACTGAGGCCTGCAATTCATTGCAGCTCAGTGTGAGGCCAAGACCATTGAGACCTGATATTCCCTGCAGCTTAGAGTGAGGGCAAGACTACTGAGGCCTGCAATTGCGGGTCAGAGTGAGGCCAAGTCGAGTGAGACCTGGCATTTAAGGGTCCAGCTTGACACCAAGATGTGTATGTACCGTTGTCAGTGTTTTATGAATAACATTTTCGGTCGGCTTAAATAGGCCGTGTTAATAGCATTAGATTTGAAGAATTTCAATAGAAAATTATTTCATCAAATTTCCAGTTATGATGGTCCATCCACCATTTATAATATTGATAATTAAGGTTGTTTGTTCAGATTTAAATTTGGTTGGTTTTAAGCACTATTATTAAAATTTAACATTCGTTTTGATTAACAAAATTATCCAATATTTCTATGCTATGAATCCTCTATTCAGTTATTGAAATAGATCTGATTCTGCTAGTAGCAAAGTATACCCAAACATAATCAGATACCAGTTGCTAACAACGGAAAACACGATTTTGCATGATTAACATATTGAATAAAAATCAATATGTTCATCCATATTATATTAGCTTTGTTACATTGTTGGTAAAGTATTATTTATGCAGTTGCAAGCGTATGACAGATCTCCAGAATACTCCAAATTACAAGTGTTACTCAATTTCGAGTGGTTGGTATGTTGAGTAATATTTGGTCGCCAGATAAAAGAAACGAACAAATCAGTTAAACCCTTAACGTAAATGAATAGGAAACATAGCACACACACACACACACACACACACACACACATACATACATACATACATGTAATGAATAACTTGATGATGTTAAACATTTTAAAATAGATCAATTAACTGATGCTGTTGCAAAAAGTTTTCTAAAAAGAGCTGCAGTATTTTAACCTAAGTATGCCGATGTAGTTTTCGATAGATATAAAATATGGTATATTATAACAAGTCACAGGCAATAGATAATATTTAGAAACTTTGATGATGAAGTAAATAACAACATGATAGTATTGGCACTGACGACGCTCGAGACTTGTCCGATACGCAAGTAATGGGCAAACACGTAAACGGCCGTTTCTGGCACTATCCAGTGGTACAATCAAATCAACACCGCTGCCATCGTTGACATTTAACACTGCATATGTTGGGACATGTGTGTATCTGTGATCGTACTTCCGGTGGATGCAAATGGTAACTGCATTTGTATCGCTCTATTCCAAGTTCGTAAAGGCATGAGATAGTAAGCCTGGATTAATATTCGTACGTGCATGGTCGTGTGGGTGATACAAGTATTTGACACAATTTGGTAAAACCGTCTCAATTCACATTTTTATACTACTCCATGTATGGTTACAGTATCATTTTTGTGGATTGTGAATTTTCCTAAGTTTGTCTTTAATATACGATTGACTATGATATCATGCAAAAGTGTAAATGCATCTCATGATGATGATTATTCGAATGCCATAGTTGCTTCGTTATTGCTGCTAGAGTTACATCTCATTATTCTAAATAATCCCCATCCCCCCCCCAACAAATTAGCATATGTTTGTTTTCCTTACTGAACACAATTGTATCAATCAGTTTACAGCTCTAAATATACCTGATTTTATATTCTCATATATACTTTTTGCCTTGTCGACAAAAAGTAAAGATTAACTCTTCTGAATTACATTAATTGTCTTTATAACCGCAGATTTATTTTATACCATGCAAATGGCAGTACAAAATATGGTTGTTGTAAGGTAATTTAACATTGCCATCACAATATTACCACGCATATCATTTTTTGGATTTCTCTAAAGATCTAACATAATTTACTTCGAGCACGATATAGCTAGATAAATCAAAGATATAGTTTTATGTACAATCCACACTGATACAGTAGTGTCTGATATGTACAACTATTCACAATACAGCTATGTAATGCTACCAGTTAGAGGTATACCGCTATTTGTAATACAGCCTGAGATTGCTTCTGGTTAGAGCTTTACGTAATATACAGTTGGAGAATGAATCCATTTAGAGATATACCGCTATTTATAAAACAGCATTTCTCAACAACAACGACAAAAACGTTTAGATCAGTGATCAGAAAGAGAAGAATATTCTACAGAAACAGTTCATCATCTCATTTGTAGCTCATGTTTGGGGATGGGAAGGGTACGACTAAAATACTATTATATTGCTTGAACATGAGATCAGTATTCAGTATACCGTCTAATAATAGAGCATAATTTTTTAATCAGTCTACCTATTCGCCGACGATTCTTTAACACCTAATATTTTTTTTAAAAAATCAAGCTTTTTCCATGAGAACTGTGTTTTCAACATGGCTAATCTAGCAGTGGTTGTAGACTTTATAATGTAACATACGTAGTAGGCCATATAATTTAACATACATGGTTGTAGGCTGTTTGTATTTTAACACATGTGGTTGTGGAGTGTTTGTAATTTAACATGCATGGTTGTAGACTGTTATATTTTAATGTACGTGGGTCCAGACTTTATAATTTAACACACGTTGTTGTAGAGTGTTTGCAATTCAACGCTTGTGGTTGTAGACTGTTTGTAATTTAATACCCGTGTTTGTATGCTGTTTGTAATTTAACACACGTGGTTATAGAGTGTTTTAAATTTAACATACGTGGTTGTAGACTTTATAATGTAACACACGTTGTTGTATGCTGTTTGTAATTTAACACACGTTGTTGTAGAGTGTAATTTAACGTATGTGGTTGTAGACTATGTGGAGGAAGGGGTTAGAATATTGATGGGTATACATAATTCGTAATTTGAGAAAGGATTATTATTTGTGTTAGATGTTGATGTCGCGTCCCTGTTGTGCATGGCGCGAAATAGTATTAATATTTGTGTTTCGAAAAGCTTACTAATGGCTCAAGTAAACATGAAACCACAACAACAAAAAAAAACATACGTGTGAAATTTTAGATTTTTCTTATGTGGTCATAATATGCAGAGAGAAGAATTATTTAAAGTATATACGAGATTAAAAAGCATTCAGTTGACATCGGATGTTGTCTTGAAGTCCGTGAAACAAGGTAAACAAGCATACGGGTAGGTGTATGAGTCAAATCTAATAATAATTTAACCCGTACCTCAAGGATTTCGATTGCAGGATCTCCTGGATATTGCTATTATATTTATCAAGCAATGAATGTAGGATATATATATATATATATATATATATATATATATATATATATATATATATATATATATATATATATATATAGAGAGAGAGAGAGAGAGAGAGAGAGAGAGAGAGAGAAATATAGATAGATAGATAGATATAACATGATTGATGATTCTTTATTTTACCTTTTATGAATGGTTACAAAAACAAACCTAAATAATAATGCTTTAAGAGTGCATCATTACAATGGTTGCTTTCATTAGTCTAAAGTTTCCGTGAGTATAGCGTGACATGCAGATAATTTCGATTGCTCATAAAAGTTGTGGTCTGTTGGGTGACAGCGCCTGATGACAAGACAATGCACGTTACTATATGTAGCGAAAAAAATAAGTCCCATTGATGCCTTGGCAACTTTGATTTATTAAATGAAAGCAACAATCCATGTATAAAGTTACATATGAAAATGAACATGACCTTATTCTACTTTATGTTCGAACTAATCAAGACCAACCAACTTTCTATTTTCATATAATTTCAGTACTTAAAATATTATTAGTAGTTCTTTCAATGATTAAACAACTAATTAAGGAAAAGGGTTGCCAAATATGCGTTAGATTCAGTAAAGAGCCAAACATTTCAAATATTAATTTTATATTTTGTGCATTAATCGAAATTTCGAATGTTATACTATAAAAGCCGACAAGTAAGGGTCGATAACTTTCACAATATGTAAAATTAATTTATAAAAATAATTGTTGGAGATCAAGCTGCAGATGAATGATGATAAAACTCAGGCTATTCTGATCACAACATAAAGACTTTCTCATTCACATCCTTTACCTCAGACAATAAATATCAGCAACACCAACATTAAATTCTCACAGTCAGTACGGAATCTAGGCGTTACTCTAGACAGTACTCTCACATTGCACCAACATGCCATGAATATCTGCTGAATATCTGCAAGGCTGCATATCTTGAATTGAGACTCATCAGTTCCATTTGTAAATATCTTTCAGTTGATGCCACAAAACACTTGTGCGTTCATTAGTACTTTCAGGACTGGACTGTTGTAACTCAATTCTGTCTGGTTCATCACAATATTTACTCCAGAAACTTCAAAACGTTCAAAACACAGCTGCTCGGATCATCTTTAGAGTACCTCCATCAGAGCGCACTTAAACACTGCTCTGTACCCTACACTGGATATCAATTCGATACAGAATCAAACACAAAATGTGTTCTCTGTGCTACGTTTCAATGACAGACTCCAGTCCGACATACTTTTCCAGCCTCACCCATGTGTATACACCAGCTAGATCTTTACGCTCTTCTTCTGATAGTCGTATACTCATTGTTCCCAAGGTGAAAACAGTCATATGGACAACGTGCATTTGCTCACCAGGGCCCGAAAACGTGGAAGAAATTGCCCATTGAAATTAGACACAAAGACACAATGGTCCCTTTTATGAGTGCTCTTAAGACTCACCTGTTTCGACTGCAGGGACAAACTTAGCAACCTAATCATGTTTTGTATCTTATATGTTTTCAGCATGCTATTATGTTTTTCAATTTCATTGTTTTTGTCATTTGTTGTTCTGTAGTGTAGTCATATCATTATTGATTGTGTAAAGCGCTTACAGTTTCGAAAGATTAGGCGCTATACAAAGTCCTCATTATTACTATTATTATCAGTGAAGAACATTACAAAAATACATATGTGTATTAAGAATCATAAACTATTTTGAAAGAAATAACAAGGAGTCAATTACTATAATTACTCAATTTTTTTTAATATTGTTCATACATTTCGAACAAAAAACAGAATAATCATCGATACTCTTTTGTTTTTAAAAAAAATAAACAATTTTACACCACTACAAGTAAAAATCGTATTGAAACTTCGAAATGATTTAGTAACAAAATATTGAATATAGGAACACAATGCTTCCAAACACCGATAGAATGACAGTGAAAATTTTAAATGAGAAACCAAAACATTGAACAATAAATAAGATGATATAGAGCATATAAGCGGCTATCTGACGTTGATTGATATAGAGCATATCAGCGGCTATCTGACGTTGATTGAATCATGAAATTGGATAGATGTCTGTCATTTTAAGTATGTATGCATTCAAGACAATATTTATTACTTTATTATGCAAGCAATATGCCAGTTTAAATGTTATTAACATATGGGTAGCTAATTATGTTATATTTGTTTTCGTCGGCTACTTTCGTATCACTTTACCGTTTTGTCATGGAGCTGTTGTGGCTCAGTATTCAGACTGCGGGACGCACGAAGGAAAGGTGTAAGTACTAATCGTGCACTCCCAGCAGTCTGGTCCTGCCACATTTATATATATTTGGGTAGGGTGCTTTACTTGAGTGGCCCCTGCTACCCCCCTAAAAAAAAAATTTTGTCCATTTTCTAACTCGTGTGGTGTTTTATAAACAGCTATGTAGCACAGTGCTTTTGCGTTTTCGAACCTATAGTTTTGATCATATATCCTTGATGTTGTGAATATTTCACATTTAGTACAAAGTATGTAACAGAATTGTTACCGAGAGGATGGTGGATTAAATGAACAACACAAACACAAGTGTGAAAGATAATGTAAATTTATGAAATAAATTATTAATGAAAGATAATAATGTATCAACACAATAACTCATGCGCTCAACCCACAATTACACTCACAACCATTCACAATACATGAATAAATGAAATATCAATACAAAATAAAACTTAGATGTAAAGGGATCTCTTGGACTATACACAGATCCAAGGAACCTTTACGATAGTTATATTAATGCAAGTATATGTTACGATGATAAACACAAAACATTAAACTATATTATCGCACGTATGGACTGCGACAACTAGCACGAACATACTTGTATTCAATCAAGTTGCTAGCTTTTATTGATCTTCATTCAATCCCTTGAAATATTATTGTGATCTGACATAAGCATGTAAATACAAGAATGTATTAAATTGTACTACAATTTCAATACACCTATGTGTTTCGACCCTGTATAACCGTACGATTCACCCACAGTTGAATCGCCAGTTTCCCCGAAGACCTAGGGTTGACTCAATACTTTTATTGGTCACTTGCCCTTCACGGATCCACCACAGTTATACGTACAGACAGCATACAACATCTACTAGAACCAACGTTCCTCAATACCCTAGATGTCGCCCCGGATGTTTACAACTCTAAGACAGCTCCGACACTCGGACTTCTAGATTTCCGGATATTTACACGTCACGACAGATGTAGACGAATAGACAGTACGACAGACAGACAGTCAGATACTTCAATTCGTTTGCACAATTAATCAGCAACAATCAATCACATTCAGCTATTATACAGATATGTTCCGCAACAAATCATAGATGTTCCACAACAAATCAGACGATATCAAAGACGATATCAAAGATGTTCTCAGAGATGCTAACAGATGCGTTATCAGATGCGTTATCAGCTACGTTATCAGAAACGGTATCAACGATGTTATTAGATGCGCTATCAGAAACGGTATCAACGACTGTATCAGCTACAATAAACAAAACCAGACTAATAATGGTTGTCTCAAAAAAATAATCTAAACCGTAGATTACGCTATTGCATTTAAAGCCTAATAGTGACTAGTAATTCCAAATATTCCACGTTTTTAAAATCTGCATTGCAATAAAGGCATCATTATACGAAATGATAAACTGAATAAAATTCACAATAAAACGAAATGTAAATTTAACACTCACCCCTTTGGCTGGAGATTGAAAGACGAACTTATCTATCCTGTGACTAGATACTTTAGGTCCCGTAAAATTTATGATAAATATTCCGCCTTATATACTCTAAAATAGGAGAGCAGAAATCACGGCAAGATTACCGTGCACGCTGTGAAACTAATGTTCCGGATTTCATGTAAATAAACATTAGGCACATGCAAATCGTTACACGCCGCTTACCTTGAAGAAAACAACTTATTCACCCCAGGTAATGCATGTACGACGAAACAAATAAAATTGTGAAATTCGCTTGCAATTAAGAAAAAAAAAAAATTTAATTTTCGCCTAATTCTGTGACAAAGTACAAAAGGCCTTTTAGATACGAAACATCAAATTTCTCATGCTCGATACGGCTTTACGTTTCTTTCTAGCTCGCATATTTTATAACATCGCCATGACAACTAGCATATAACAACTTTCCATGACAGATAAATAAATCGCATGACATTTAGAATATAAATATATTCCATGGCAAAAAGGAAATTGTATAGAATATTCTATCATAAACTATATATATCACAACGCCGTGTTGACTTCTATCACTTTAATTATCATAATTATTTAAATGAATAAAACTGGACTAATTAAAAATAATTGTACTATACGATGTATACAACACGATAAGAAGGAGTTTGATATATTTAGAAGTATGTAACACATAATGGTTATGTTTTATTAACAGTGATCAACAAATAGGAGAAGTGACAAGTTATATGGCAGATATATAGTGGATAGCAGAGCCTCTTTAGCTAAGGACGATGATTTAAAGTTTAATAAGATAGAACTTGGATAGAATCAACCGCCAGCATTTTCTTTCAAACTTCATTTCATTTCGTCACAGCTTAAGCCTCATGTATTCATAACAAATATAATAAAAATATAATACTTTTTATTAAATGCAAAATTAATTATTTGAAGAATTACACCTAATCAAGTGTTGAAAGCAATTACATTTCTTAATTGCTTGAGCCAAATTAGTGGAACATTCAAAAACTTTATCCGAAAGTTATAAGTTATGTTAATACAGCGGTTCTCAACATGTGGGTCGCGACCCCGTCAAGGGTCGAACAACGATTTGCCAGGGGTCGCTTATGACCATCGGAAATATACATTTTTACAGTTATGAACGAAAATAATTTTACGGTTGTGTCGCCATAACATTTGGAATTGCATTAAAAGGGTCGCGGCACTAGAAAGGTTGAGAACCGCTGTGTTAATACATATTGTTGTTGCTGATGTGCCTTAAAAGTTAAACAATACAATCAAATAACAGGATGATAATTATGCCATGCAAAAGAATGAGGATTGAGAGCAACGTAATTTGAAAAAAAATTAAATACATATTCGTATATGGTCATCAATGTATGCTGTATATATATATATATATATATATATATATATATATATATATATATATATATATATATATATATATATATATATATATATATATATATATATATATATATATATATATATATATATTCATATATATATATATATATATATATATATATATATATATATATATATACATATGTATATATCACACTATGTATGTATGTATGTATGTATGTATGTATGTATGTATGTATGTATGTATGTATGCATGCATGTATGTATGTATGTATGTATGTATAACTGCACGATCATATATATGTGTATATGTGTAAGTATGTATGTATGTACGCATGATCCTATGTATGTATCTGTGTATGTTTCTTGTAGTATATTGCTTTAGAATCTTATACTCTTCTACCTGCTGTCAATGTGTAGTAATGGTATTATATTGTTATCGCATTATCACATAACGTATTATGTAACCTTTTACACTCCTTATTGACACTATTATATTGTGCATAGTGATATATTGTATATTATACACTACTTATTGACACTAGTATATTGTGCATAGTGATATATTGTATATTATACACTACTTATTGACACTAGTATATTGTGCATAGTGATATATTGTATATCATACACTACTTATTGACACTAGTATATTGTGCATAGTGATATATTGTATATTATACACTACTTATTGACACTATTATATTGTGCATAGTGATATATTGTGTATTATACACTACTTATTGATACTATTATATTGTACATAGTGATATATATTATATTACATGATTTATTGTCTAAGCTTTTACACCAACGCTAACTTACACTTTATTATCTAGTGCACTTTTAAAGTAATAAGCTTAGCAGCTTACATTGAGAATAAAAGCAAACAAACACATATAAGCCACGAAAAGAACATTTTGGTGGTTTGATTATTTGAGGTGAATATGTGTTGAATACGACGATATTAGTTTATCTTGCTTTTAAGCCATAAACTAAACAAGAGAGTTCATATTTAAACTTGCTCAGCTGGCAAGAATGCAAATTAAACAAATTAATTCTGATACAAATTTATATTGATTGAGTTTTTAGACAGTAGTTATCAATATTGTTATCATCGCTAACTTACTTTTAATTTTGTCAATTATTATTGCATGGCTGATCTACGTCTATTATTAGGTTTCTTAACCTCTGGTGCGCGAAGAAAGACCTTGAAAAGAAATGATTATTTAAAACTTCAATATAAAATTGCTTCTTTGTCGACCAAGGCACGTAAACATGATTCACAACATAACATATATAAACATATAGTAAGAAAAACAATTAGCTACTTAATCAAAGATGCGTATATAATGATATAATATAAGAAAGCAAGTAGTGACCCAGGACATTTCGCCGAGCAGCCTTGTGTTAACAATTTAAACACATTTTAATGGAAAAAAAGAGATTCAATATAAAACGGTGTAGCTTAACAATTAGCTAGTATATTCGTTTTGCAGCAGATTGCGTACCAACAAGCACAGTCTCCAAATGTGTCAGAAGTACGTTATAAAGACCTATGTAGTAACTGATATGACAGAATATATTTTTTCCAAGTAACAAAAGTGATATTCGATCGAAATAACTGCAGATTATTTGAACATTTTTACTTGCTGCTGCAACGCTTTTCAATTCTGCTCGTAAGAATATGCACCATTTTGTCAGGAGTAAAGCATAGACGTACAAATTTCCGATTGGCCAGATTTAGGAAGAATCAATGTAGTAATTTTCCAATCTTAAAATGAAAACTAAGAATCATGTCATTATTCTCATAAACTCTCTGTTTAAACAGTGATTTTTAGAACATGAAACGCATGGTTGCATGATATCATGCAAGTGTCAAGCAATGCACAGATGATATAATGCATGTGTCAGGCAATGCATAGATGATATCTTTCATGTGATAGGCAATGCAGAGATGATATCATGCATGTGTCAGGCAATGCCCAGACGATATCATGGATATGTCAGCAATGCCCAGATGATATCATGCATGTGATAGGCAATGCCCAGATGCATATGTACATTGTCAGTTCTATTCAGAAATTATTTGGTGACAAGGTATTGGAAGTTATTATAATTTTATTTCTAAACGTTTAGATGAATGTCATCAATGTCGGAGATCTGAGTTTTTATTCCGTGAAAGTACAAATCATTTTAAATAAAATTCCCACAATGCTTGACCAATCTTGTCTGAGACGTTTGAGATAAAACGTAAAAAAATAAATTGATACATATGCAACCATGGAAGCCAGTATATATAATTTACATTTTTAAACGGCGTTATCTTATGAACTATGAATGGCAAGATTGATCTTAAATACTTCCACTGACAAGGTAAAACTTAACACCTCGTTGCTACGGAAGCTATGGTATTGCTAGGGATAGCAATCTGACACGAACGGGGTCCACATTTTGTAAACGAACAATCATATAAAGCTAAACAATTATTAATTCAGTATAAAAAAAAACCTGAATACAGATTTTACACAATGAAATATTATTTGTAGGTATATTATAACAGACATAATTTAAAAGTGAATTTCATCTAAATTAGCTGAACGGTTTTCGATAGATAAAACACATATTCACGGATGAACAATAAACAATATTCACGGAGTCATCTAATAAGCTTAAACAAATGTAATGCCAAATGTACAATGAGGAAACAGCAGAGAATAGAAATAATGTTTAAAAGAGAACTCAGAGTTGTCGGGATAAAATGATCCCTTATTTTGTTATGTACCACATATTAATTTTTTTGGCACAAAAAGCTACACTTCTTTTTGCAGGAAACGTACTTCAGGTCGGTAATGTCTTGATCAAAATCGAAAACTACACACTTCTCAGTCGATTCTTCAATTGGTTGTACTGGAGTCCTGTCAGATTCTGTTATATTTGTTCCGTCCCATACCAACCAAGTATTTTCTGGAGCTTGATCCCATATACCAGTAAATACCCATCCTATATATATATATATATATATATATATATATATATATATATATATATATATATATATATATATATATATAGTCATCACTTTCGTTTCACATGTATGTATGTATGTATGTATGTATGTATGTATGTATGTATGTATGTATGTATGTATGTATGTATGTATGTATTTATGTATGTATTTGTGTATGTATGTATGTATGTATGTATGTATGTATGTATGTATGTATGTATGTATGTATGTATGTATGTATGCATGCATGCATGAACGAATTTATCTATATATGAAGATGATTGGTAAAACTGTTCATTTCTTTCAAGTTTTACTTATTGTATGTTTGTCTGACTTTTATTCAAGAGATTGGTTGACTTTATTGAGTGTTAGATTTGTCAAAATGAAAAAAAAAACATTTATTAGTTTTGTAGTCCTTTTTTTAACTGTAACCTGAACACATGAAAAACATCTTCACTGAGTCCCAATGATCTTTGGAAATATGCACGCAATTAAATGTCAAAGTATCATCTAAATGTAGAATACTCAAATTACAAGCTGGATACATTTTATAATGAATATATAGTTATAGATCTGACTTAATTTTAGACATCGGCAATTAAATTAGAAAACAGCTACACGACTTCAATTTAGCAGACTTACAATCATTGAGATGTTTTAAGTTTGTTTGCCTGGTATTGGCCTGTTGTCAGACTAACCAACTTTACGGAAAAAGTCAAGCATTAAGCGACATATTCTTCAAAACAAAACTTGTAAACTGTACAAAGTAGTACATGATTCTGATTGCCGTTTTTCAAATTTCGTTTTTAATCAGTATCAAAGGACTTCTTGGAGATTATTTAAAACGTTTTGAGAATATAACAACAAGTTTTTCCTATATAGGTAGCTGCTCACTGCCACTTACCATTTTTCTGCCTAAAAGCTTCCTTCATGGCAGTTATCTGTTGCTTGGTTGTAACGACAAGTAGTTTGGCATTTTCAGATTGGCATATTTTCACCGATTCATTGAAAGTTGTTTTCGTGTCATGGAACTTGATGATGAAGGAGTAATCTCCGAAACTGACACTCTTGTAATCTGTGTCACACGAGGCTGGAAAAATGCATATCCATAATTTGGTCAATGACAAGGTCTGCGGTTTAGATGTCGTAAATCATTCATGGGTTGGGATAATTCAGTTAATGTTGTTTCCACTGTTTTTACTTTAGTTATAAATATAATCCTGTAATAATGCTGAGCTATGGATTTGAAAAATGAACCATCAAAGTAATTTGACTTATTTCTCCTGCTTAAGTTATATCATAAATTAGTCCGATAATGCTTAGGTTGACATGCTAGTACAGCGCATTGCATAATTTCGTGTAAAAGGCATTTAACAACCACCACGCCATTCTGTAATATGGTTCTCTACGTTGATATGAGAGAAAAACTACTTTTCAAAAGACTATTTTAAAGAGCCGTTTACAAGTAAGGCCTGACAGATAAGACAACGAAATTTTAGTAAAATATATTTGAAATCTTTGTCTTATTTGACCGTTCTGTGATTCATTGTTATAATGTGCCTCATTGTTGTTATCATTATCGATTCCGTTAATCAAAGAAAAACCTCACAACATGGATGCAATGCAAAATATCAAACATATTTTACTATTTCATATTTTCAATCACCTAGATGTACTGATTAGATGGTTTAATCTTTTGTTATAATTTCGATGTACATTCCAATAGAATCATTTTTACTTATATTAACACGATGAGCATTACATAAAGATAAAGATAACAAAACAAATCAAGGACAATATAAACTTCAATGGATCAATTGGTTAAAAAAAAGACAAATTGATGGATCAAACGAGCCAGAAATTTCAGTATTAATGACGGTAATACCCTTTATTAACAAATAATCTGTACCATGTAATTATACTATCGGTTGTATCACTAAACAAGGGTACAATATTGGCTTGAAACAAGTATTTTATCGTGCTCTAATTGTTTTCATATAGACATCCGTTATTTCACCTTGAGGTTTGATAGTACAAGGTTGTTTTGTCATGAGTAGTTTTAGTAACTGTTCACTGACCAAAATTACCATTGTATTATACAAAATGTATCTAACATTTGCCGTATTAAGATATATCCATGTTCTTTTGTAGTCTATAGTGTTTCACGTGCTACTGCTTTGAAAAAAGTAAATTCGAGGGTGGTCAACATGTGGTCTAGAAGACATACATCTCTCTTTCAGATATCAACCAGTTCCACATTATGCTTCGAAGATTACTCAAGAGTATTTTCCAACTCAATGTCAATCGCCATATAACCCAGGAATACATATATAGGCACATGGGCATTACAAGGGCAAGGGCTATAATTGACCCTAAAGGCATAGGACATATTTAATATGGCTCCTTGTATTGGCAGAGGTTTTAAGTCTCATCTAAGAAGAGGCGCTACAAGCTTGTGCTGATGCTTCACATGCTCAGTAGGAGTTTCTGTTTGACAACTCGCCGGTATGTAGGTCGTCAACGTAAAAGAAATGTCCGCGATTTTTAGTAAGCCTTATTCTTGCCAGGTAATGCTTAATCATCTGGCCCAATCACAGCGATTTTACAAGAACATAACCATCCCCATGGCTCGACGAATAATAGACTGGGGTGAGGGGCGGTTGCCTTAAGACGAATCATAACGATGTTCGAGGACCGGGTGACCACTATGTATGTATGTATGTATGTATGTATGTATGTATGTATGTATGCATGTAAATAGGCGGCGTGAATAATTCTGATAATTAGGTAATTTGTGTTTGTCTCGAGATAGGTAATACGAAATACCAATCTCTGGCTTTGAACAATGTATTGATAAAACAGACCAAAATACACAACGAATACTCATACAGTAGTATGTGATATCCGCAGTTGGATTAAAGTAAAAGACACGCCAATGACACTGACAGTTGCATTTATGTCCTTGCAAATGTACGTTTGACAGTAGTCTTTGACTAAATTAGTTCGATGATTTCTACATATTTTGTTTATTGGGCATTTGCTTTATCTGCTCCTTTTGATTTGACCTGTCAACCAGTTAGTTTAAGGCCTTACAACATTGACATTACTGGATGTAACTTTTACCAACGTTAACACTAACACGTGGATGGAACATTATGTGCTCTCCAAGGATAAATTCATACATACAATCAGTTTCATGACTTTACATACAACAATGTCAGTCAAACATACAAAGTGATAAACTGCATGTAAGACTGTATACATACATTAACCAATGGCATTAGAGGAAAGTGGCTACATGTCTGTAGTATAATTATATATATATATATATATATATATATATATATATATATATATATATATATATATATATATATATATATATATATATATGAAATGATGTTGAAAATAGCAGACGATAACACTAGTTTCCAATTAACTCAAAGATATCGATATATAGGTCATCAAAATTATGGGAGTAATACAAATATGTTCTTTTGTGACACCTGCTTGAGGCCCGAGAAAGTAATGTTTTAAAAACGTTAATGTTTTTGGCTTTGTATACTTTTCTATATTGCTAAGTGGCACTGCAATCCAAAATATCTTTCATGATATGTTATGCTCTTCTTCAATGTTTTGCTGTATACAGAGCTGAGTATATTTCCCGGTGCCATGTTTATTACTGACAATAATATGAAAATAATTCCTCTATCACCAATAATTCATATAATAAAATATGTGTAAGTGTCTAGATGATTACCAACATTGCACAGGTTGAAGAGCATCCAAACAAGGAGATGGCATATTTTAATCGTTGTTGAGGAATATGGATTATTTTTTCATGTACACAAACAAAACGTTCGTTGGTTAGTGAGTGTTGACGAGTTTAGACCATTCTTGTCATGTATACAGAAACGGTATTTTTTAGTGATGCAGTTTCCTGAGTGACAAGTGTATTGTGATTTCAATGGTTTACAGAAAAAGAAAGATGAGGCCGTCCAATAACAGTAGGTAGTAAAAATGCTTATAAATTCCAAACGTCTTGTATATTTCTTGTCGAGTTTGTCATTTTCGTTGACATGACTGTGATTGCAATCAACATTGATGCATAGTTTCTTTATATTTATTGGTTTGATAAATAGCATAAATCGCATCCATCAAAATATACTCGCACTCCCTATATAGAGCTGCGACTATTATGCAAAGTGGAAGGTTTTAACACTGGCGTTATAATTTTTAAATGACCACGTCATGTCTAGATGCGCAATAAGACTGGCCTTAGAATGTAAATAAACACGTCATTTCTAGATGCGCATTAGGCCTGGCATTAGAATGAATGGAAAAAAAACATGTCATTTCTAGATGCGCATTAGGCTTGGCGTTAGAATGAATGTAAATTACCACGTCATTTCTAGATGCTCATTAGGCCTGGCGTTAGAATGAATGTAAATAACAACGTCATTTCTAGATGCGCATTAGGCCTGGCGTTAGAATGAATGTTAATAACAACGTCATTTCTAGATGCGCATTAGGCCTGGCGTTAGAATGAATGTTAATAACAACGTCATTTCTAGATGCGCATTAGGCCTGGCGTTAGAATGAATGTAAATAACTACGTCATTTCTAAATGCGCATTAGGCCCGGCGTTAGAATGAATGTAAATAACCACGTCATTTCTAGATGCGCATTAGGCCCGGCGTTAGAATGAATGTAAATAACCACGTCATTTCTAGATGCGCATTAGGCCTGGCGTTAGAATGAATGTCAATAACTACGTCATTTGTAGATGCGCAATAGGCCTGGCGTTAGAATGAATGTAAATAACTACGTCATTTCTAGATGCGCATTAAGCCCAACGTTAGAATGAATGTAAATAACCACGTCATTTCTAGATGCGCTTTAGGCCCGGCGTTAGAACGAATGTAAATAACCAAGTCATTTCTAGATGCCTTAGAATGAATGTAAATAACCACGTCATTTCTAGATGCGCATTAGGCCCGGCGTTAGAATGAATGTAAATAACGACGTCATTTCTTGATGCGCATTAGGCTTGGCGTTAGAATGAATGTAAATAACCACGTCATTTCTAGATGCGCATTAGGCCTGGCGTTAGAATGAATGTAAATAACCACGTCATTTCTAGATGCGCAATAGGCCTGGCATTAGAATGAATGTAAATAACCACGTCATTTCTAGATGCGCATTAAGCCCAGCGTTAGAATGAATGTAAAAAACCACGTCATTTCTAGATGCGCTTTAGGCCCGGCGTTAGCACGAATGTAAATAACCAAGTCATTTCTAGATAACTTAGAATGAATGTAAATAACCACGTCATTTCTAGATGCGCATTAGGCCCGGCGTTAGAATGAATGTAAATAACGACGTCATTTCTTGATGCGCATTAGGCTTGGCGTTAGAATGAATGTAAATAACCACGTCATTGCTAGATGCCTTAGAATGAGTGTAAATATCCACGTCATTTCTAGTTGCGCATTAGGTCCGGCGTTAGAATGAATGTAAATAACCACGTCATTTCTAGATGCGCATTAGGCCTGGCGTTAGAATGAATGTAAATAACCACGTCATTTCTAGATGCGCATTAGGCCCAGCGTTAGAATGAATGTAAATAACCACGTCATTGCTAGATGCGGATTAGGCCTGGCGTTAGAATGAATGTAAATAACCACGTCATTTCTAGATGCGCATTAGGCCTGGCGTTAGAATGAATATAAATAACCACGTCATTTCTAGATGAGGATTAGGCCTGGCGTTAGAATGAATGTAAATAACCACGTCATTTCTAGATGCGCATTAGGCCTGGCGTTAGAATGAATGTAAATAACCACGTCATTTCTAGATGCGCATTAGGCCTGGCGTTAGAATGAATGTAAATAACCACGTCATTTCTAGATGCGGATTAGGCCTGGCGTTAGAATGAATGTAAATAACCACGTTATTTATAGATGCGGATTAGGCCTGGCGTTAGAATGAATGTAAATTACCACGTCATTTCTAGATGCCTTAGAATGAATGTAAATAACCACGTCATTTCTAGATGCGCATTAGGCCCGGCGTTAGAATGAGTGTAAATAACCACGTCATTTCTAGATGCGGATTAGGCCTGGCGTTAGAATGAATGTAAATTACCACGTCATTTCTAGATGCCTTAGAATGAATGTAAATAACCACGTCATTTCTAGATGCGCATTAGGCCCGGCGTTAGAATGAATGTAAATAACGACGTCATTTCTTGATTCGCATTAAGCTTGGCGTTAGAATGAATGTAAATTACCACGTCATTGCTAGATGCCTTAGAATGAATGTAAATATCCATGTCATTTCTAGATGCGCATTAGGCTTGGCGTTAGAATGAATGTAAATTACCACGTCATTTCTAGATGCGTTTTAGGCCCGGCGTTAGAATGAATGTAAATAACCACGTCATTTCTAGATGCGCATTAGGTCCGGCGTTAGAATGAATGTAAATAACCACGTCATTTCTAGATGCGCATTAGGCCTGGCGTTAGAATGAATGTAAATAACCACGTCATTTCTAGATGCGCATTAGGCCCAGCGTTAGAATGAATGTAAATAACCACGTCATTGCTAGATGCGGATTAGGCCTGGCGTTAGAATTAATGTAAATAACCACGTCATTTCTAGATGCGCATTAGGCCTGGCGTTAGAATGAATATAAATAACCACGTCATTTCTAGATGAGGATTAGGCCTGGCGTTAGAATGAATGTAAATAACCACGTCATTTCTAGATGCGCATTAGGCCTGGCGTTAGAATGAATGTAAATAACCACGTCATTTCTAGATGCGCATTAGGCCTGGCGTTAGAATGAATGTAAATAACCACGTCATTTCTAGATGCGGATTAGGCCTGGCGTTAGAATGAATGTAAATAACCACGTCATTTATAGATGCGGATTAGGCCTGGCGTTAGAATGAATGTAAATTACCACGTCATTTCTAGATGCCTTAGAATGAATGTAAATAACCACGTCATTTCTAGATGCGCATTAGGCCCGGCGTTAGAATGAGTGTAAATAACCACGTCATTTCTAGATGCGGATTAGGCCTGGTTTTAGAATGAATGTAAATTACCACGTCATTTCTAGATGCCTTAGAATGAATGTAAATAACCACGTCATTTCTAGATGCGCATTAGGCCCGGCGTTAGAATGAATGTAAATAACGACGTCATTTCTTGATTCGCATTAAGCTTGGCATTAGAATGAATGTAAATTACCACGTCATTGCTAGATGCCTTAGAATGAATGTAAATATCCATGTCATTTCTAGATGCGCATTAGGCCTGGCGTTAGAATGAATGTAAATTACCACGTCATTTCTAGATGCGCATTAGGCCCGGCGTTAGAATGAATGTAAATAACCACGTCATTTCTAGATGCACATTAAGTCCGGCGTTAGAATGAATGTAAATAACCACGTCATTTCTAGATGAGCATTAGGCCTGGCGTTAGAATGAATGTAAATAACCACGTCATTTCTAGATGCGCATTAGGCCTGGCGTTAGAATGAATGTAAATAACCACGTTATTGCTAGATGCGGATTAGGCCTGGCGTTAGAATGAATGTAAATAACCACGTCATTTCTAGATGCGCATTAGGCTTGGCGTTAGAATGAATGTAAATAACCACGTCATTTCTAGATGCGCATTAGGCCTGGCGTTAAAATGAATGTAAATAACCACGTCATTTCTAGATGCGGATTAGGCCTGGAGTTAGAATGAATGTAAATAACCACGTCATTTCTAGATGCCTTAGAATGAATGCAAATAACCACGTCATATCTAGATGCGCATTAGGCTTGGCGTTAGAATGAATGTAAATAACCACGTCATTTCTAGATGCGGATTAGGCCTGGCGTTAGAATGAATGTAAATAACCACGTCATTTCTAGATGCGGATTAGGCCTGGCGTTAGAATGAATGTAAATTACCACGTCATTTCTAGATGCCTTAGAATGAATGCAAATAA